>CACRXP010000021.1:2060963-2272486 GCA_902702965.1 Spirometra erinaceieuropaei | reverse complement strand
ACAAAAACCACTCATTTGATGTTGCCTTCTCACAGTCTCTGACGATGGCCTCCTGTACGAGACCGAAAGCTCAGACTAATAAACCCACTGTCCCAGAGATCGGGTCTTCATCTTCTTTATAAAAGCACAGTATATTTGGCATCCAGTGCTCTTGTCCAACTTTGCATTGTGTAAAGCAAGTTCGTTACACACCATCTTCCCCTACGAAAACCGTATTGTGCAATTAACAGGAGATTGTTGGTTTCCAAATATGCTATAAACTCCTTTATGATGTTTATCTTCATCACGTTGGGGAAAATTCGTGTCAGACTGACGAGTCTGTAATATGTCGCAGGAGCACGACTACCGCTTATCTAAAGGGGTGTATGTGGGCCGTCTTCCAGTCTTTGGAAAGATTTAAGCATCAAACTAATTCGGGCACAGAAAGGGTAGTTGCTTGGCCAACTGTTGAGCAAGATGAAAGAGCAGCTTTGCTGGAATTTCGTCCGGACTGGGAGATTTACATTCCTTCAAGATTTCAGTTCTTCCAAAATCCCTTCTTCTACAAGCACAATATCTTCAATAGTCTGATCTCTCATGTTCTCATAACTAGATGGAATAAAGTCTGCTTCTTTGTGAAAACAGATTGGAAAAACCGAGAAAACTTTTCAGCTTTATTTCTACTGTCTAATATCTACAAACCGTCATCACTCCTCATGACAGGAATGGGATTTCTGTTACGAATGCTCCTTCGTAAATAGCTGCATAACTGTTATGTAAATATCTGCATGTTTTTTTTCATACGGCTATCTGTAAATTGGAGTTCCAAGTCTCCGCCTATATCCGTCGTATATACTGAATTATACTGAATCTTGACACACTGAGCAACTCATGGAAACGTTTTTATTCTGACACTTTGAGACTTTGGAGTCCTCTACATATTGTAGAAACGTCCCTGATTTAACGTTCTTGAGCTGAAAGCGTGTGATTTTGCACCATTACGCCCTGCAGTCTGTAGGTCAATGTATATTTGCGATTTTTTCTCTACATTTTCTTGCTAACACTCCTGGTTTTAACTTGAGTTAAAGCGCTCTTTGTGTTCGCCTACTGCATGATGTCATTGTTTTATTGATTACGCTTATGTGACTTAATCCTTTTTAGCCAATTTTCACAAACAGCTTTTATTTCTCGGTCGTATATTGCCGGACGTGAATTAACACGAGAAGCAAGCCCAATCAAGTGACTTCAGATCGGAACTTTCTGGGCTAATCCCAAAGCCCCCGCGCTGCAACAATTGCTGTTGGGGCGGGCTTTCTTATAAGTGTGCCTAAAAAATTAAGTACCTTGTCGTTTTTCCTCCTTTTGATACCTTTTTTGTGAGAAACGCTTCGTCCCCTATTTAAATTTAGTTTTTCCTATATCTATTTTCTGAGTAATTTTAATTGTTGTTGACATTACAACCGCTCCAAACTGACAACCATCCTTTCTAACGGCAATCTTAATGTTACCTCTGTCCTTGGACGCTCATTGTATAGCATGGTGTCGGTTGCAGAAAGATTAGCCAAATGCCGGTGTACACGACGAATTATTGGTTCAGGTCTGCTTAATCTGTAGGTCCCTGCATATTACCTATTTCTGCCTCTTCGACTTTACAAACGAAAATTCCCTGTCCTAGTGTTTGAGTGCATTAATTGTTCACAAAGCAAAAAGCTTTGCTGTTGTTTTCTATTTGTGATTCTCAAATCACGTTTCGGCGCTAGAGTCCTCTGAAGTATAAGTAAAATCAAAATTTACTAGGCATACGTTCGTCGGCGCAACAAGCATTATTGAGTGGGATCAGTATGCTTAATTGAACCTTACTTTCAACGAGTGTCTAAAGAGCAGTACTAATAATCGCTTTTTGAGCACCCGCGCACTTAATGCTGACATAAATTCAAAAAGTACCGACGACTAACTTTCGAAAAACATCAACGCAACATACACAATGTACACAGTGCCGACTGATGTGTTGGACACCCGCTTGTAGCGTCGTTGATGACTACGATGAAACCTCCCTTTTTTACTTTCTATATCATTCTCAGTGTCATTTATTGCGTTTTAACGCAACGTCTCCAGATATGGTTAAGAAATTTTGGTTGGTATGATTTTATTTAAAAGCAGTGTATATCCATCACAAGTTGCAATGCTCTTTCGCTATATTCGCGTACAAGCTGATGCCTTAAATATAACTTATTTCTCTAAAATTCTATCTTTGTTAACTATTAACGGCAAAACGACACTGGTTCAAACCAAATCAAGCCGTTTGTGCAGTATACCATATAACCAGCGGACACACGTGTTTTTCGTTTGTATTGCAATCCCTGCCCTTTGGAGTTGACTCAGATGTAGAAGGCCCTTCAGACCCCACTATTGAAGACAATGTATACTCTCCAATCTAAAGATACTCCTATTCAATATGTGGTAGGATTTACAAGGGCCTTTAACCCAAGTACGACTATGAGATTAGAAGTCATCACAACTAATACGCCACAGGCGATCATCATTCGCCAGTCGTCAGATGGAGGACGCAAACTTGCACGAGAACTAATTCCACGTGTTGTCTGTCGAACTACAGCAAGTTCTCGTCACAACTGACTCGAGCGCGTCCCCAGATAAACGGACCAACCACGCTGATGTAGTTATTGAACGGTTTATCTGTCAGAGGGCCGTGTTCTATTATTAAGAAGTCGAGATTTTTGAACAGCACAGCCTTTATATTATTAAACAGTGGTTCCCAAAGTGCACTCAAGACAGGACACTAAACTCCCTAGCCGGCGCCGTCGTGATGTCGTTGCGATTCTCGATGAGCAACACTGTCGTCAAACAACCCAGCAGAAAACAGCAACTCGCACCGCAGTGACTACTAGGACTTAAATGACACAGTACATTAATTGTGCTCTCAGGACAGCTCTATGTGCGCTGTATCCAAACTTTCGTTATTAATTACGAGAAGGCTAGACGCAAAAATTTATGTTAATGCTATCACACGGTTAGAACGCAGTAAATTGCATTCCGCCGTAAACGTTACACCAGTCACCGCAACACCTTCACGAATCACTAGCCTCTAACACGAACGACTGACGCTGACGAGTCGCAGCCCAGTAATCTTTTCTGCATCCCCGGCAAATCAGTTGTTCCCCGCCTCCTTATTGTTATTATTAAGGAGGTAGGCGCCAGTTCACATCTATCGAATTTTTTTCTGCAAGTTGCAAATAACACCAGTATAGATGCGTTTGGACAGCGGTATCTCACCCTCGATCTCAGAGACTGGCAACAGTTTGTCCTCTCATCTCCAAAACTTCAGTTAGCATTCCCTTGACTATTCGAGGATCCCCGTCTGCTGACATTTTGAAAATTAAAACCCCAAGCCAAGCATTATCATCTGACAAAAGAGCCAAACAGATATCGAAAGGATACGTTGTTTCTAAACGAAATCTGTGGCCGCTCAACTACGCATGTTTGACCCTGAAAACGCCGAGTAATAATGAACGGATACGAGCACACGAGAACTATCCGTTCTTATTACAGTTTATTGGGTCACCACTGAGTAGGGTACCAAAGAAATCATTCAGCGGTTGAAGACTATTTAGTGACTTTCATGTCCTGAGCAAAAATACTGTGCAGGTCGATAAACCAAACTCGCATTTTCCCTATTTTTTTCATACTGTCCGGAAAAACTATCTTTTCCAGCAATGTCTTCGTAAGAGTGTCGTAGCGATTATTCATGGACACAACCTAGCCACTAGCACCCCTAAATCCAATCATTTGCAATAGAAGGTGCTGGGCGCCAGTTGAGAGGACACTGAATTCTGTACATAAAGACTTGAAAGCCGGTTAGAATGAGTTGGCAACGGATTGAGAGTATACGTCCGCTACCACAAGGACGGCGTCTAAAATGGAAGTGGAGAGCGCGGCACAGCGTCTCTAACCAAAGCACGCCTGAGTCGGTCTTAAAAGTGACTGGTAATTTTGGACAGCCTTAATTGGCCGAGAACCAGAACGCCATTGGTGTAAACTTGCGACTGTTCGCCAGAGGCAGAGCGTTGCATTTGGCGTCAGACGTACGGAAACTGCAAGAGTCAAATGCCCGCTGAATTTCTTTGGTTTTTTGGTTTACGTAACGAGTCTAAGTAGTTTCATCACATCCATGACGAGGAGTTACGGACCTTCTACCTAACTTTGTTTCCATGGACGACATTGTCTAGGTCGTTCCAGCCCCCCATTTTGCGACGCGTCTTTGTCAGTCGATGACAGTTACAACCACTCCAACTCCCAGACACACCACTGACGTAGGCCAACCCTGAACCCTGAGCTGGAGTGCCTCTTGTTCAGCTGCTCACGCAAACTTTCAACGCGTCACGCACGTAGGAGGGTCTTGCTTGTTCCCGCAGGCGCTTTTGAGCATACATCCCCGACACAACCCTGAACCAATTAATCACATCTTAACAGCTCGGTCAGGCATTCCCCATGTTAATACGCAAATGCGACACCCATGTAAGCAACACACCGCGCCCTACGCTCTTCCAAACGGAACCTTTACTCTGACGCACAAGCAAATCACGGCAAGGTGCACAGTTTAAGGTATAAATCGATCGTCTCATCCCCTTTAGCTTTAACATTGGACAGAACGAACTTTTTGTGTACGGTTAAAGTTAATCTCACATTCTTTCTTCCATAACATAGAGCATTTTTAACAAAATGAAAAAGCGGCTGAAACTATCATTTTAAATGCAATGTACGTGGATATCTGTTAACAGTGTACAGCATTAACGCTTTCCTTATATAGAAAGACTTGATAGAGCCAGCATATGAATGATCAAAAGGATTACAGTTTTATATACCTGTACTGGCCTGACGAGAAGTTATCGAGAGCAACGTTCGCTCGACACGATTTCTTCTGAAAAATGCTTTATGTTTGGGTGGGTCCTAGCATATGTCACAAATGACCACCTATATGAAAGAGAAAGCCCAAGCACACTACTTTGGTAAAAGTCTTCAAAACGTATCTTTTTGACGGTCTCAATAAATACATGGTTACTTCCTGGCCAATCGATTGACAACACTGAAAATCGTGAAGTATTCAGCGATATTTCAAGGCTACTCTAAATCTCAACCTACTCCGCAACAAAAAATGCGAACAAACTTCGCGGAGGATGAGTTATCTTAAGATGCGCGAAAAGGTATATTTGCGACTACGTCTTCCAGTTCTGTTTAATTTTTTAGTGACCGACCGGCCTGGCATCATGTGGTTATATGAAAACTTTTGCTGCTATGACACCCCTATCGACACAACCTTGCAGAACTCTTTTGCGTTATGTAGCTGCAACTTAATCAATACAATGGTGTACAAAATACCAATGAATTCTCACGAAAACATTTTGTGGTTCATACACTTAGAGTGCAGGCTACTGGCAAACCACTATAGCTGAAAATCCACTACTTAATAACAATAGTAATATTCACTGCCAGTTTACAGGCATTGTCAGGGAAGCGTTAAACTCAAATCCGGCCAGCAGTGAAAAAACTCCCACTAAAAAGGAATAAAAATAAAGTTTATGGTGGCTTTTGATAGTTTGGAGGTTTCAGGAGAAAAACACTGCTGACCGTGAAATGCCGACAGTCAAGGAAGGTAAGGGTAGCACTGTATCGGATATTATCAGTAGCCAATCCTTTTCATGAAGTTGAGGCTGGTCCAAACAGAAGCACCGAAGAACAGCTGTCGCTATTGGCTAAAGAAGTTGTCCCTGGTGAGATTGGCCATAGAGATAATATACCAAGAACGCCATCGCTATGTTAAAGTCGATCAGTGTTTTCATCATCCAAATTTTGTGGGAGTTTTTCGGAATACAAAATGCGATTAATATTTCTCTTAAACAAAGGAAAATTTTGCGCAGTTCGCATTCCTGGGTAGCTTATTCCAAATGGAAATTGCATTTACAGAAAAAACCGATAATATTTAACGGTACGTGCCAGAGGAATAAACAAAAGATCTCACGGTGATTGTTACGTTGTGTTGGACAAGATGTCTTAAAGTAGTGAGTGAGTTAAAGGTACGACTACGTAAAAGCTTAAATAGTACAAATAGTTCCTTTTGTAATCTATGGAAATGCAAAGGATCATTCCTGTAGGCCGGCAACGTTCTTTGTAAGACAAATGTCGGTGTTCCGGGGTTAAAACTCTCTTGGTAAAAAAATTTTGGACGGATTCTTTTTTCTTCCACTCAGAAGCACGCAATAGGCCAAATTAAAACGAACAGTATTCCAGGGCAGGTCGAGCGTACATGTTATAAAGGCGCATTCTAATATCGCTTGCTTTAAAGTTCCGGAGGATAAACCCGGTCGTTCTACGTGCTTTGGAGACTATCAGGGCGCAGTTTTCCGAAAGATCAAGACTCTGGGAGTATGATACACCCAGATCCCTAATAAACCCAGGCACATTCATGCCGTAACCGTCAACACTTACTTGGGGTTTGTGTTCGTCGACAACCACCATGACTGAGCACTTATGCCAAGAAAGAGACAGGTGCCATGCGCGGTACCACTGAGCAAAGGCCTGTGTATCGCTCTTAAGGTGCTCAAGCATGCTGCTATGATCTGCTGGATTATACCTGTATGCAACTTTCCAATCATCGGCAGACATGAGGGGCTTACCATTCTGAAATATATCTAGTACGTTGTTAACAGAAAGGCAAAATAATAACGGACCGAGTACGCTATCCTGAATGATTTCACTCCTCACACATTTGGGGTCGGAAATCTTAACTTATTGTTTGCGAGCGCCCAGGTAAGAGGATAAAAAATTCAGAAGCTTGTCACATATTCCGACGGAGGACAATTTCAAGAGAAGAAGGTCAGTATAGGTCAGTATATTTTAAGAGTAATAGGCAATGCCTTTGAAAACCCTACTGTAAACGGTACATGCAATATGTTACTTTGAATAAACACAATACTAAAATGTTGTCAGTAATAGATATACTTAACATAATATTTTTCATTGAAAATGCAGGACCGAAACTTAAACACATTCAGTTGTAGATGATATCGGTAAAATGCAATGACAATAATCCGCATTAGCGTTAGGTGTATGCAAGCCGTTAGTTTGGCATCACAGAGCTGTTCTGTTCAGACAAGCGGTATTGTCCAAGCAAATATACATCTAGTCTTTGATTGAACGTCTCCGTGGTATCCGCCATTATTACGTCCTCGGGAAGCCCGTTCCAGGCACCGACGACTCGCTGTGAAAAACAGAATCTTCGAACGTCCAGGCGGCATCGGGATCCTCTATGTTTTAGGGAGTTCCCACGCAGGTTTGTTGTTGTGGCCAGGGTGAAGAAATCGTCCAGGTGTAGGGCACAGTTCCGGTCAACACGATTAAAAGCCGTAGTGAAGTCGAAAAAGACTGTGTAAAGTGTAAAACCATTGTCCATATATTGGAGAACATGGTCAAGGAAAGAGAGCTGAGAGGTGTTAAAAGACCGAGCTTTGAGGAATCCATGCTGTGAAGCGTTCAGTAGGTTATTCTTTGTTAAGTAACACATCATTTTATCTTTGATCAATGTGTCTAAGATCTTTGAAACTGCGGGAAGTGTGTCTATTGGCCGGAAGTCATTGGGCATGATCGGGAATGGGCAAAATGTGTGATTCCTTCCACAAAGTAGGATATGTTTCATTTTCAAGAACGAGATTAAATATCTTGCATAAGAGGAATGGGAAAATTTCATTTGAACCCGCTTTTAGAATGCTTACCTTGACGCCATCAAGTTCAGGGATATGAGATTGACGAAGACGCCCAATCGCAACAGTCACATCCCACAGAATGAAAGTTATAGTTACGAGAACTGCCCCTGGTCAATGCCTGGATGGTTGGAAGCGAAGTGGTCCAGTTTACAATAAACGTTTTGGACAGGAAGGCATTGAAACCATTAGCGATTCACTGTACGTCAGCTATAGGATTCCCTAGAGCGTCTCGGGGGTGGGATGCTGCGTCATTCTGTGAGTTCATACATTTCAGGAGAAAGGTTTCTAGACACTTAACGAACGGTTTTCAGTGAGTTGGACCTCTTCGAATGGCTGTTTTTCTTCAGACAATTTCTTTGTCTGCTCAAAAATATCTTACATCAAGGGCAAAACGAAAACATCGTTCTGGAGAGGGGATCGACGAGAAATTCTGAGCAACCTGGGACAAAAGGGTAAGGATAGGAAAACCTCATCCCCGACATTAATTGTTTTCTTACTAGGGAAAAAAAACGAGACATAAGCGGATCAAAAATTTCGTACGGTTTATCAGTGCAAACATTTACATCCGAATTTAGGAAGAAGTCAGTCCAGTCGTAGGGATTATAGTGTGTTAGTAATTCGGTGGAGCGAGCTGATAGGAAACAGCGTAAAAAGCTATACTTTGGGGACAACATTTTGTCAGCCTCGAGTTCCAACGTTGGAACAACTACGTCATGGTCTGAGCCCCCGAGTGGGCCTAGGGATGACAATGTCGATGGCATGCAGCCTCTACAGAGAATTAGGTCAACTATGTTTGATCCTCGGGTGGGAAAATTGACAACCTGGCTCCACATCCCAACATACACAGCCTCAAGAAAGTCTTTGAACCTCCTAGGGTCGGAAGGCGGAGACCAGCGGATTTCAGGAAGGTTGAAGTCACCAGCAATCAATTAATACTTAAAGCTTAAGTCAGCCGCAGTCAGTGACGGTTAACGGTCGAAATTCTCATTTGCGTTGGGAGGGCGATAGATACAGCCAACGAGTAAGAAGAATTTATTTTTAAATGCAACCTGGAGCCAGCAGCTGCCTTCTATCGCGGAAAGGTGTAGGAGATCCAGCGGCAGAAATATAAGCGTTCGCTTAACGTAGATGCAACTGGCCCCACCACGGATGTCTTAACGATCATTTTGAATGAAACTGTAGCCTAGAAGATAGAGTTCGGAATCAACTGCAGAATATGTCGCCCATGTCACACTTACTAAAATAATATCTGCGCAATGGACGAACACCAGGTTTCAAAGCAAAGACATCTTATTTAACAAGGATCTGGCATTTAAAATAAAATGTTTGAGGGCAAGGACTGTTTGTATCTGAGGAAGGTGGGCTATGTCGTGCAGTGACTGGCTGCTCATGGAACACACGGTCCGGATGCACCCATCCGGTCCTGCAAAAAATTTGTGGCATGAAAAGATTCTGACGCGAATCAAGACAAGTAAAATTTGGGGTAGGAAATGGCGGGCAAGCTCATTTTCAGCTGGAAATCCGCGGGCCGAATAGTATAACATACTCCCGTCGGAGTGAAACTGAGAAACGAATAAGTTGACTGACCCAGTATGGAGATTAGCACGAGGAATGCATTGGCAAAACGGCCGTAGAGGAAACGTGATAGGTGATGGGGGACGCACTGCTTCCACTGGAGAAAAATTCTTTTTAAAGGCGGGCATGTTGCCATATTCGGCCTTACCGCCTCGATATGAGGGCTAGGGAGAATTGAAAGCACGATACATTTTGGGCCGTGGTGTTTGAGTCAGTGCAAGGCGATTGCGGAAGAAAAGATTTCTTAAAGGAGCTGGATGTACCCGGTGTCCGAGTGGCTGAGACGGCATTTGGATTCGCCTTTGACTGAGGTAAATGCTTGGGCTTGCTAGGGGTTGCTGGGGGACTCGGTAGGTGCGTTCATAGTGTGTCGTTGCGTTGAAAGATCAGACTGTCTAAGAAGATTGGAAAAAATTTTGCTCGGCAGTTAAAAGCGACTTTAAAAGGGACTCTAGTAAAAAATGGGCAACAATTGCTTTAGAATATCAAAGTGTTCCCAAAGCTCCACATATCTTTGGAAATTGAGCTGCGCGCCTCGACCTTTCGCAAATTTAATAATAATAGCAGGTGAATTTAATGTCCCTTTGCAGGCACTGTCCAAGAGTTATTGGACTGTCGCATTTTTTACTCCTATGACCGCCTTAAGGCATCTTGACCACCCTCACGCAAATGTCACCGCGAGGTCTTTTTTACTTCATTTCTCTGGCACATACAAATAAATATCATCGTTTACTTTCTTTTGGCACAATTGCTCCGCGGAGTAAGTAACCCTGGGCATAAACTAAGAAACAACCCTGCAGCTGAAGGTAGTTGACAAACCAAAAGTATGTCCTGGAGGTATTCAGAAGACGTCCAAGGAAGTGATAAAGGGTAAAGGAATTTCCTCATATACAACCAACCTAGTAAACCAAACTCTTTTCCCTCTGAACAGCACAAAAGCCTGTGAAGACCTTTCCCAAGAATTCTGAACTGCCAAGGAATACAACTGAAGCTTAGCCCATGGTGGTTTTCTTGAATTCGACATCTCTAACAGCGTTCGCGTTCAATCATTAAACGTTCGCATTCAACTGGAAGCATTAGCTGAGCGGAAGTAAACTTACTCTTCCAGTTTAATGAAATCACTGAAACATCCTCCTTAAGGATTGCATGATTTAACCATTGGTGGAAGGCGTTTTCCCGACTGAAAGCGATGCACAACAGTTCGATCATCGTACCCGACGACGTCCATCGTGATCTCCAGAGCAAGGCGAGAACGATCACATAAACTGTAAACTGAACTGCTGTTAATGCCCCTACCGTGAGTGTGTTCAAGAGACAACTTGATACCCAACAGTTGAAAGGCAACCTCAATTGCCGAAGCGTGATCTAGCGGATTACTGAAATGACTATAAATTTACTGCTAACATGATTTAAACAGATCCATTTCGGGCGTTGAACTTGACCCATATGGAATCTTTCACTGCCCCAATGTGGTGAACAAAGTTTTTCGAAATTAATTCGCAAATATCATACCCTTTTCACATTTGGATTCCATTATTACATTTATGCATTCTAATTACTAAAAATGTATGCAAAGTTTTTGCAGTTTAACTATTGTCTTTTACACCTGTTCCGTCTAGATGAACCTTTCAAGGCTTCAGTCGTTTACTCCAAATATACTGACTGATATACTGAATGACTGAAATTAGTTTATTGTGAGGATGGACTTGTGCAACATCTACCGTACTCTCTCCCCCTCTCCCAAGACGGGCTCGGCGTCAAGACAGAGTCAATAAGACCGGAGACAGGGGGGGGGGGAGGCGGATAGATTGAACGGCTTCACTCGACACCCCTGGTCCACACAGAAAGTGAGCAGGATGTTAACCAACAACATCAGTACACGAACGATCTACGATCTGTTCAAATTTGCTTGCAGGTGGTCTGAGTCTGCCGCATTCTAAATAACTTTCCACAATAATGTGTCGTCAGCAAGCAGATTGGCATCGAAGTGTAAGTTTTTGACACAGTCATTTATGATAACGAGGAATAACGTGGTGCCCAAGACAGAGCTCTGTGGGACGCCACTCACTGCGTTTACAGTCCTCAGAGGTAAGCATGGTGAGTGGCGTCCCACAGAGCTCAGTCTTAGGCCCCACGTTATTCCTCGTTTTCATAAATGGCTGCTCCAAGGACCTAGACTGCAATGCCATCCTGTTTGCTGACGACATAAAATTGTGGAAAATTATTTGTAATGCGACAGACGCAGACCACCTGCACGCAAACTTGAACAGGCCTGGGGACTGGTCAAAGCGTTAAACTATTCCCTTCAATGTAAGCAAGTGCAACTTCCTTCAATTCGGAGGCTGCAGAGCCTCCAGCTCCTAGACTTGCTTTCTTCACGGCACACCACTGCAACAAGTTGACAGCCAGAAGGACTTGGGTGTGTGTATTGCATCTCCACTCAAGTCAACACTGAACTGCGCGAAGGAGGCTAAGTCGGCCATGGCTACATTGCAACTCATTAGGGCAAGCCTTTATGGGATTTAACCCTGACGGCTTTTCTAACATGTTTAACATCTTCATGCGGCCTCATCTAGAATACGCCATACAGGCGTGGGGACGTTGGACTGCCATGGACTATACCGTCTTGGAGAAGGCCCAGAGAGGGTCGACCAAAATGACTCAATGTCTGGGAGCACTGCCCTATGAAACCAGACTGTCAACTACCAACATGTTTCCCCCTTCCTATAAGCAACTACGTGGTTGCCTTAAACCAAAATTTTGCATGATTAACGGCCTAGACAGTTGTTTAGATCCCAGTGATTAATTCACTCCAGCTGGCATGCCCACTTTGCGCGGTCATCCCCTGAAACTACCCTCAGCGATAGCAAGGATCAATGGACGAAAGTTTTTTTCAGTAAAGGAGTGGTTTCAGCGTGTAATGCCCTGCCAAACGATGTTGTTATCTCCTCCTGTGTGAATTCTTTGCAGTGTAAACTCGACGCGTATCAGGTTTCTCTATTGCCAGCCCCACAACCACTCACATAACCAGGGAAAACTCATATGCATGCACACTACTTGCAATTAGTGAGTAACCGTTAGTGATAACTCTTTTTGTACTAGCTGGCATCGGTCTGCAATCATGTATAAATTATCTTTTTCAATTTTCCACTTATCAGTGTCTTTTCCAACAACCTGTAAGCAATAGGCGCTCGCCTATATTACCCGTAATAAAAGTGAACTGAACTGGACTGAAATATTCCAAACTATTGCGGCTGCAAAGAATGACAAGTTTGCATCTGCGGAGGAAACTCCCTGGGGAATTCAAAATGGTTACGGAGGCATACGGTTAAGCAAATGAAGAAAGGTTTGACGACAATAGCTGCTTTTCCGATCGGCAGTCACAGTAACCTGGCCATCAAAGACTACTGCTCAGGCTTCCTTTCCTTTAGGTACTTCCTTCCGCCGACGATGAGCTTGTCAACTTCGATAAAGTCACTTATCGCAAAAGCCTAAGCCGATAGTGGGATCCTGGGTATGACGACCTTCAGTCCCGGTGTCGAATGGAAAGAGAGGGTGTATGTTAGCTGGGAGGATGATGTATTCTGTGCAGAATAACTGGAGGAGGGGTTGAAGAGAATTGTCAGCCGAACGAGGACACGTCAGTCGCCGGAAGAGCGGCGTCCCGATCGTCCGTCTGGAAATGCGTCGACGCACGTCTGATAAGGCCTGGAACCCGATCGGCCAGTTGGATAGCCGAGTGGGCGAACGACCCTGATGCACACGCGCAGATACTCACGAGAGGCCCCGCGGTGTGATAGGCACTTGGAGCAGAGCCACTACACACATTACTCCAGCATTCGTAGACGAGCATGGTTACGCACTCGCGCCTGATCGGTGGCCAGCCTCAGATTCCAATAGTTACCAGATTTGGAGGTTCTGAATGCGCTTTATAACGTTTGAAAATGGAATTTTTCTCACCTCTTACATAGTATGCCCGACGACCACGTACGTCGCCATCATAGCAGAGTCTCCACTGCAAACATCTTACGACATTGATGTCATATATCCCACCCATTAATAACTAAATAACCATTCGTACCCTTCGATAGAAGCCTGATAGAATTTAAGAGTCAGTTTCCCTAGCTGTTTACGCTCCCGTTATAACGAGCTACATGTTTACGCATGGTTTGGCCTACTATGCCAACTTGTCCCTGGGTACGTCCGGGCGATGAAATTTAAAATCATCGTTTGACCCATGGCCTAGCGCGCAGGAAAGAAATCTGTCAACTGTTGGCGTGGGAACTTTTTATTTTACAGCACAATATATTATCCCAAACAGACAAAATATCAAGACCGCGAGATCGCCTGGGATTCCTACTCCGACCTAAAATTCGATCTGAACGGTTTCAAAAGTACTGTGTGAAGTTGAGCACCATAAGAACACACGGCACCGCACAGTGGGACAGAAATGCTAAAAGCTACAAGTTCGGAAATCGAATGTGCAAAAAGCAGGTTGCAATCGAAAGGCACTTAAGTACGCTCTCCACGTCAAATCTGAGGTCCCGGAGTGACTTTACTTCGAGCGTCCTTCGCAGAACTGAGCCTTTTGCGAGTATTTGCACGGTCACACCCGGACTGTCTGGCATTCGCCCACTCGGCTTTCTAACTAGCCAATCCGATTCAAGGCCGCGTCAAACGTGCCCTGTCTTAAGACACTTCGACACATTGGCTGGAAGACCCTTGCGGCGCCGTTCTCACGGTGCCGGACGTGCTCTCGTCCGTCTGCTAACTCCATCCATACCCTTCTCCAGGTATTCTGCGCAAAATAAACTATCCTCCCAACTGGCATCCCAGAGCTTCTCCTTTCATTCGGGACCGAGCCGGAAGGTCGTGGTAGCCAGGGCCTCACTCTCGGCCTAGGACTCTACGATAAACCAAATTTCCCATCCAATCTCAGGGTAATTAGTCTGCACGGAAAACCGATGTAATCATTCTGATTGGAATGCTCTACAATCAATTGCAGAAACCGACGTAGCTACCCTCTTAGATGCGGCAAATCAGGCACTTCCGTCGATCAAATTCACGCTGAAGATCGAAACGGCCGATTCGCTCCCTTTCTTAGATGTTCTTCTAAGCAGCAGACCTGACTGGAGTGTCCGAAGAAGCGTTTATCGGAAGAAAACCTTGTCTGGACAATACACGAACTTTGCCAGTTTCGTACCCCTCCAACAAAAACAATATCTAGTCCGATGTTTGGTAAAAAGAGCTAGAAAAATTTGCTCAACAGATAGCATCGAGGAGGAGCTCAGAAAAATCCAGGACATTCTTCGAGATAACGGGTATCCTGACAGGTTCATTACAAAGAACACTGCCGAAAGACCGGTCAAACCCACCCCACCGACCGCTGAAAAGAGAACTTTGTTTCTCAAAGTCCCTTTCCGAGGGAATGCGTCGAGTGAACTTCTAAGGAGACGCCTTGATCAGGCTGTCTCGCGAATTTTCCCAGCAGCAAGGGTTCAAATACCATCCCCCACTAACCCTATTTTACGCGAAGATAAGGAGAAGTTGCCACCGCAGACCACCTTAATGTGCATATATTCCTTCACTTGCTCCTGTGGAGCAGGTTATTTTGGTCGCAAGAGTCGGCGCTTATCCAAGAGAATACGCGAACACCTCCCGGCATTGCTGGGAAAAGGCGAAACGAGGAGTATAAGCAGCGCCATTCTCGCGCATTTTGTCGATTCCGGACATCGTGTGGACCCCAACGAAGCCTTTCGTGTGATTTACACGGTTCAATCAAGCTACCCTAAGCTTCTTGGCTAGCGCCTGTTAGGGACAGCGGAAGCGGCCGCCATTAGGTTACAAAAGCCGACCTTATGCGCACAGAAGAACAACGTTCAGGCTCCGCGCTTACCGTGGTCGAAGGTTGACTGACGGCGCAACTCCCCCCGCGCACTTCCGCTCCCACCCTGTCCCTGACACTGACTATTATTACCCCCCTACCCCCTCACCAAAATTCCCACGCCCCGCCTGTGTTTTAAGTAAAACTTTTATCGATTTCTCTTATCGCTGACATGTTTTACTTTTACCCCGTTCCCATAGAACTGTACTGGCTCGACGAGAATTTATCGAAAGCTACGCATGCTCGCCACATCGTCTTCTGAGCACTACAATCAGTGTACGCTGGACCATGAGAGGGATCCCTGTTATGAGGACGGGAAGTACATTGCGTCAAGTAAATCCTGTCTTAAGAATCGGAGTTTCATGCACGACATAACAACAGTAGTGTTTTATGTGCACTAGCTGGCAGTCGCCGGTAAGGCGGAGTTCAAGCTCGAACAAGCATTCCATGGCGACAAAAAAACACTAAATAAACCACTGAGACAAGCCACAAGCGTCCTTTATCTTCTTTTTTAGAACAGCTAACAGTTACTTATAGGATTATAAATGAGCAGGAGCAGAAGTAGGTGGAGGATGATGATGATGATGATGATGATGACGATGAAGAAGAAGAAGAAGAAGATGATGATGATGATGATGATGATGAAGAAGAAGAAGAAGAAGAAGAAGAAGAAGAAGAAGAAGAAGAAGAAGAAGTAGATGCGATGACGATCACATTATGAGATCATGTAAAAGTTAAAAAACAGTATAAAATTCAAAAAATTACAGGGCCGGAGTCCAGCTACTCTACCTCATCAAAAGGAACAAAACTTAAATGACTACGCATTAAAATCTACTTCATGGTGATAAATAAAACAACAGGTTGACAAATAAAAAATTCCATAAAGGATTAGTGTCAAATTTCCAGTTCAAATACATTTGTATGCAGATGATATAAGAGGATCCCTTTAGAGAGGGCACATGTTCGATTTTTTTGGGAAACAAATAATTTCCACTTCTGTCGTGCAATCACGAAGGGTCGGAAAGCGTTTTTCCCTCGTGAAGTAGGCACATTTTCCCGACGTTCCGAATTCCTGTCTGTGTCTATCATCAAAGGATGAGTGGGGCCTTACCACGCTACTCAAACGCACCAGTAGTGACATGCCACCAGGTTTAACCGACTGCCGGAGGCCTAGACATCCAGCTGGGCGGCAAGTCTTCTCGCCAGTATCGTCTATTAACCTGTCTGGAAAGGTTGTGGCTGCTGCAGGACCCCCACGCAGCTGGAGGAGTAATTTGGAAACTCTTGCCGCAAACCATGGTCCTCGATAGGCCTTACTGAATGTGAAAACGCAAATCCCTTAGGCGGCCAACTAAAACGGGGCCCGAAAAAAACGAACTGTACAAGTAACGTCGATCGATAGTCCGACCGACGGTGTCCATCGTGTGCTTCACAGCAAGGTGAGAGCAGACACGGTGAATTGCGCGAGAATTAGTTTATAGTAAGGACAGACTTGCGCAACATCTACCGCACTCTCTCTTTCTCCCCCAACCTGTACCTGATGCCAAGACAAAGTCAAAAAGACCGGAGGTAAGGGGGGAGGGGGGCGATGGTGGATGGCACGACCGAGCCCGCACCTTGGCGCACCACTCCACACCCTCTGGTCCACAAAACAAACACTTGACCAGGATTCTAATAAACAATAGCGATACCGCAATGGGTCGGAAGGACGAGGATGACTGGGCAGCCATGATCACAGGATCGCAAGCGTGCCTTCCGGAATGGAACCAGGTGTCAGAGAACTGTCAGCGTGCGCCAGACGGAGACTACCGGGGTTTGCTGATCCTGGCATAGCAGACGCTTAGAGGACCTTTAAGTAACGCCAACTGATGTATGCCACTCTTGCGTCGACAGACTTGGAGGTGTGTCAGACGACGTTGGCATAGAATTCAAACCCAAAAATTATTCGGTGTCACCGACATCCACTGGCCATGTACAAGACCCGCAAAATACAACCGAGTTGACACATGTAATTTGATGAACATCACACAAACCCAGGCGGTCGACTCTGCACTGCTGTCTAGGTGGTGGACTTCGCCATTGGGTCAACAGAAAAATTCACACAATTAACTCAGATCAAGTCAAAAATGTAGGTGGTGTAGGTATACTGACTCCAGAAGTTCCCTCTAAGCAGCCTTTGCAAGCGATCCGAGATGGCACTAACAGGATGATTGTTTTTAATGAACTAAATGGCAATGAATTGTTTGGAGCCAAACTGAAGTGTATCTCGACTTTTATTTAGCACGCCGTAGCACCACTAGGTAGTTGCTGTTGAACTGCATACTCATTGTAATGTTCGCAGAAATCGTTGAGTGAGGCCTCTGCTCCTCAAAACCCGTATGTAGGGTTGCAATACCGTCTCGGCGGCGGATCTCTCCTTTGGAACCGCGTAAGATGGCCACGATCAGCCCAAAGAGAATCATACATGTAGTTGGTGTAGGCTGTAGGCGAATACGCTCCAGAAACTTCCTCAACGCCGTCCCCTTTTAGACATCTTGTGTCTTTCTGCATGTTTCGGCAGAGTACGGGATAGTTCCATGTGTGCAAATTCAAATTCCAAATTCCCGTCGGAGGACGAGGACATGATCTGCTATTCGTCCAAAGGGTAGATGTCGAAATTGGGTCAATGGGACATATTCATGCTAAGATCAGTCACAATGCCCTTCGACGTCACTAACACCCGCATGTTTTGTGTCACTGGCTAATCCATGATAGTTCAACTGTCGTTGCCGACGATGGCATTGTGAAGCAGACGCGTTGACATGCGCGTGAATTAGTTTAGAGCGATGGCAGACTTGCGTAGTACCTACCGAACACTCTCCTCGCTGGGTGATCCACAGGCAACCGTAGACGACACTACCAGGATGGCTATTTCTGATGGAACAAACAGCGATGCATTGGCGCAAGAAAAAAAAGAAGTGAACAACGCTAGGTTGAGGGACACCAATTAGCGATCGGTATACTGTGGATCGTATTTTACGAGACTGGTGGTAATGGGGAGGGTTTTAAGGGCGCGGCAGCACGCCCTGCACAAGAGGCTGCGGTATTTATAGGATACAGTAGCCATGCTACCGCATACCTATGAACATTCACGGCTCCCCCCCCCCCCCCTTCGTCCGGGATCGTCGCACTTGGTGTGATCACTGCTTGATGGCCGACATTCGAGTCGATAATTGCTGCAATTTCATCACGTGTGTTGGATGTTGGCGTGATGTTTGCTCGACCATCTGACGCACCGACCCCGGTGTTGGGAAAAGTGTTCACCTCTGCGCTCCCCGTTCCGCGTAACAAGCCATGCGGGGAATGCAGAGGTGAACACGTTTCCCAACGCCGGGTTCGGTGCGTCAGATGGTCGAGCAAACATCACGCCAACATCCAACGCAAGTGCTGAAATTGCAGCAATTATCGATAACGCTCCATCTTGAAAGAATGTTGAACTATTGAGCAACTGAGCCTATTCTCTAGCATACATTTCTGTAATCCCTCAAATTATGCTCAATCGATCTTTGTTTTTCGTTTCTCCACTCTTGGGTACAACTGCTAGTCATTATGATTTAACTAGAAATGGCAAGTACGCACACCAGCACGCGATCCCCAGTCTACCGACGGCAAATTGGGTTCCTTCATTCTACCGCTGCCCTGAAGTGTTTTCAACAGAGAACTCTTATAGGTTCGAACAATCGCAAAACCGGGCGGTTGATGTTGAACTGCATACGCATGTAGTGTTCGGAGATCTCCAGGACACAAGTCTTCAGCGACCGTCGTCTCCAACACATCAACGTCAGATAGTCAACTGTGTCCTTATCTTCCGGAACGCAAATTCTATATCGCGAGAGATGGAGGCCATGCAGATACAAAGGTTACATAAAATATTACGTTGACGGACGATAATGGAGTACCCTTCGCATCAAAGTTAGAAGGCTGGCCTGTAATTCTATCAAAACACAGAGAACACTCTCACACCGTAGACGGGAGTCCGTATAGGCGCATAAGCTGTTCATTCTATAGGCTGACCATTGAGGGGAAAATCATTATTTTGTACCCAAATGGGCAGAACCGCCTGACTGACATTCATTATCATGCTGTCCGCATCGCTGCGCAGTCCACGAATGGCACTTACGAGGCTCATCCAAGCGAGTAAGGATAGGAGAAGATGATAGCATGCCAAAGGACGCAAAGAACTTAATAGCCGTACAGTTTGCTGGAATTATTTTGCCAAATTGTTCCGGGGTCTTGAAAAAAACTTCGGCGGCGGGGACTCTATATGACTAGACAATATTTAACACTGAATCTCACATAGCTAGAACTCAGAAGTCGCGCAGACACAGCCCGACGGTGAGCTCATCTCACGGGGATGAAAAAAGGCCGCCAGACCAACCAACCGCGACGGAGGTGGCATAATGACTCACAACGCGCGTAGATAAAAAGCCGGCTTAACATCCCCCAGAAAGGAAAAAGCGACAAAAGAAGGCGAAAAATCGATTAAGACGATGCAGGGAAGCGTGTCACGCCACTTATATTTCGGTTCGATTAAGCGCATTTTAGTCTGCCGAAATAACCCGCCGACCAAGCTCTAAAAAAACGTCAGCACACCAATAAAACTGTTCCGGTGATCCCCTTCTCTTTTCTTAAAATATAAGAATTTATACCTATTGCATGTTCTCTTCAGATAACGGATAACGTGAAACCAATTGTGGCCTTTAAATTCCTCAGAAGTCAACTGCTCACTTGGAGCATATCAGTTTATAGGCGCAGAACGAATTTGGGCCGAAGTCCATCAACCACAGCGGGATTACCGCGGTACATTCATTAGCTGCCGATAGGCAGCTAGTGGTAGATTTTAACGTTATGACATACTATGTCAACAGCAGAAGTAATATCCAAAAGCCCAGAAACGCGTGTTTTGCCGATATTCTGCCGTTACAAGGCACATCTGCGAGGGACCCAGCTCTTAATTGAGTCTCCCAGAATTCCCCAATGTACTTCCGGCGAGGTTTAGTCTTGCAGCCCCACCTGTTTGATGCGATTAGCTTCCCAAAACAAATTCAGCAGATGCGATTACATTGACTTTACATATAGTGCGTGACCGAACTCATGAAATGTTGGCCGGAATTCTGAAATGTATTTTCAATTAGGAAGGATTACTTAGGTGGGGTTGTAATATTGATTTGCATGCAGCATAGCCCTACAACATTATGGATGTCGGTTTTTGGATGCACCCCTTTTTGATGGCATGCAGGAACCGCGCTCTGTAAAAAAATGACTACTTAAGTCGTATGCATTTTTCGTATCAATTTTCAATGGTCTTATAAATTTAAATATGTTTTATAGAAAACGTCACAAAAATATGCTTTCTTTTACTCGTTCGGTAAAAAATCGCATTGTCTTTATATTTTATACCCGGAGAAAGTGTATATTTGGTTTTTAAAAAAGTCCTCCAGTTCCCTAATAATTTTAAGCCAGATCTGCCTTTGCACTAGTGTTTAGGGATTTCCGTTCACAAGGTGCAAGCTTTCGCGTAAAAAAGTCATATAGTCCTACATGCATTTAAAAAGATATCATATATAGTTCATAAAATTTTGCAATGGATACGGACTGTGTTGTACATTTCTTTAGGAGCACTGGTAAACGGACAAGTGCGATCCTGTACGCATGGGCATCGCGCGGTCTTTAAAATCCCATAGTTAGAAACTTTTTTAAAACCTAAAGAAACACTTACTTCGGGTATAAAATATGAAGACAGTGTGATTTTCTACCGAATTTAATAGCTGTAATTACGTTGACTTCAAATATACAACATATTCCCGCCTTCCTTGGCCTTTTAATCCGGCGAGTGTCTGTTCCTCGGGGACGGGAGTGCTTGTACGCCAGCCTCGGTTACATCAGGTATCAGTTGACACGCGCTTCCCTGCGCGTGCTTCGAACCCTGCTTGCCCCCTCTTTATCTTTACACAGCGAGTGGTTAAGTAGGTTTGCTAATGGCATTGTTCAGACGGATTGGAAGTCCGCCGGTTCCCCTGTAGTGGCCATGCACTACTAATTGACACGCGGTTCCCTCCGTGGTCTTCCAGTTGTGATTGCATTCTCCCTATCCCCCGAGTCCAGCTAGTGGCTGTGTTTCGGAGTGTGCACATGTCACCTTCGGTTACACCAAGCATCGGTTAACACGCACTTCCCTGAGGGCACTTCGAGCTCTTCTCGCACTCTCTTCCAGCTAGTGGCTAAGGTAAGTATGTTACCTAAATTTGTTTTAGTAAGCTATTCATATGGTGTCCATCAGCTGGCGCTGCAGGACCAAACCTCAACTTTACTCCAATTTTGAATTTGTTGCTTTTTTAATTTCTTCAAAAATTAACCACTAACTTGGCGCAAATTAGTTGTAGGTTCAGACTGCTGAGCCGAACCCCTCGCAGCAGTGCCATTATGCAGCGGCAGAATATCGGCGAAACTCGCGTGTCTGGGCTCTTAGACAGTAAACCCTTGCTGCCCCTATGGTATCTCCTAACGCTGATAGCAGTTGAACACCAGTGGTCTAATTACGTCATCCAACAGCTGAACTGCCTGCAATTCATCCCTCCATATTCACGTAGAGAAACGTCTTATGTCAAAACACACTTCACTTTATCCGCTGAAACACAATCTGCAGGATATATTTAGACGCAGTGAGATCGCATTTGAGAAGCTGAGGGAAAATTAGGGGTTCAAATTCGACTAGAATCTTGCTAGAAAATCAAGGGAATGCTTACGCTTAGGCCGATGAACAAATTTTGTGCAAGGGATATCGGATAAATTAGGTGAAGTAACTAAACTTGAAACGGACGCATCCTAGAAAATGTTCACTCTCGCGAAGACGGAGGCACGATAGCTGGAACAAGAGATTTATTAGCCTGACGTTTCGCATTCTCACTCGAATCCATCATCAAAGACAGAGTCAGATAAGGGGGGGGGGTTTAATAGCCCAGGTGTTGCAGTACTTATAGGATGTGGTTGTTAGGCCGCTACATGTCTATCACAGTTGGCAGCTCCCGAGGGCATAACAGCTAGATTGGCCAGGTGCTGAAGCATGCAATTGCCGTGCAGTTGCTATGCGCTTGTGTGCCAGTCAAGATTATCGATTCTCATTCGCCTCGCACGCAGTCGAGTTGCTGACGGCCGGATTTCGTCATCCGTGTGGGCTCTTGGGCAATTTGGCTCACCGATATTGACACCAGGAACAGTGGTCATCCGCGCACTGTCCTCGCGGTTAATTACTTTGCCTAGACAGTCTCAGCGCCGAATATTGAGCGGGGAGGTCATTGCGCTTGTTGGTCGGCTGAGGACCGGAAAACCATGACTCGAGGTGTTCGCGGCTGACGCGGTTGTCACCTCTAGCAAGAATTTCTGCTTCGTCAAACTTGAATGTGTTGTTGGGTCCCGTAGAGTGAGCCACGACTTGGGAGTTAGCGTCTTTCCTCCTCACTGCTGCTGCGTGCTCGGCCATACGCGTCCGCAGTAGTCTCGCGGTTTCTCCGACATAGTTGCCTTGTCCACAGCGGCACCAGACACGATAAACGACTCCAGGTGTTTCCTGCCGTGGCAATGTGTATTTCGGCCTCATGATCTGGCGCCTCCGGCAAAGTAACCGCGAGGACAGCGCGCGGATGACCACTGTTCCTGGTGTCAATATCGGTGAGCCAAATTGCCCAAGAGCCCACACGCATGACGACATCCTGCCGTCAGCAAATCGACTGCGTGCGAGGAGCATGAGAATCGATAATCTTGAGCGGTACACAAGGGCATGGCAACTGCATGCTTCAGCACCTGGCCAGTCTAGCCGTTATGCCCTCGGGAGCTGCCAAATGCGATAGGCATGTAGCGGCCTAGCAACTACATCCTACAACTACTGCAATACCTGGGCAATTTACCACCCTTATCCGACTGTGTCTCCGATGATGGATTCGAGTGAGAATCCGAAGCGTCAGGCTAATAAAGCTCTTGTTCCAGCGACAGTGTCTCCTTCCTCGCGACTACTTCCTGGGACTTGCCGCTTCGCTTCTGTTAACAAACTTTCATTCTGTCATTGAAAATACTACGTTGTAATATCTCTTTACACACAACAGCACATCCTCGGAATGTCACTTTATTAAATTCAAGTCCCACGTTTTACAATAGAGAACTCGGAGGTTACCAAAACTCAGTCCGCAACCCTGAACACTACACAGGCACATTTATTTCCTGTGAACAGAATGTCGGACACTACAGTAACAGATCGTCCCTCAACTTCGAACAGACAATGCAAGAACTCCATTCAGTAAAACATTTATCGGCCCGAACTTGCTTATGACATCAAAGATGCCCACCTTACCTAGCTTAGCTGTTCGCCTCTGTCAGAACACTAAAGGACATCCAACTTCGTAGGGGAAGAGGCGGTTATTCGCTGCTTAGTTAAAACGTCTGGCATACAATATTCAAATGACTGTTTGTAAAGTGTCTTTACACCTGAGGATTAACCAGTGCTTGGAGGGACCTAGAGGACCTCTTGAATACGAAAGGTGGACCGAAACATCCACTAAACCAGAGAAGTATTTTGACGACGGTGACGGAGATGAAAATGTAACACAGAAATGTGCAAGAAAATGCTGCATTCGTTGACCTAAACAGTAAGACTTGATTGACGCGGAGTATGCACGTGACATTGATTTGCTGAAAACTAGGTGAGGGACAAACGTTGCTTGACCCCTGAAGGCAGATTAAACCGCACATTAAAATTAACAAGTGGTCATAGTTAAAATGAATAGTGATTACTTCAGAAACAGGTATACACAGCAGAATTCATTTGTGACAACAAATTTCGCGACGACTTATCCACTGCAAACTGTCGCTGCATAACACAGAAATAGAATTAGAGAGACATAGTGATTTGAATTGCCACGGAAAAAATAAATGCAAAACAGCAAGTTCATCGTTTACTGCACACGGACTAATCAATTAACGTAGCTGCTTGAAAACGCGATCCAGATGAGAAGAAATAGGGAAGTTAACATACAAACGGATGTGTAAATGAAAGGGCTGAAGTATATTGAGGTTGGTCACGTTATTCGACTGTACTCTTAGGTCTGTTTTCTTCCAGCTTATGTAGACCGCCTCCAAGCAACACAAGGTCCGACCTGTTCGTGCTTGAACTAATATTCAGAAGGACGTTTTAGGGTCAGCAGAATGACTGCTATTTCGGAGGCACTTCGCAGCAGAAGAGCGAGGAATTTCACTGTCCTGATCTAAAGGCCTTTTAGGTAGGTGCTCGTCTGACTTGGCTGCCAGTAGCCTTTGCGTTTGCCCAATATGTTTGCATGTGCATTTGCAAAAATAATTTGAGGTGGCGCGCAGTGGTAAGGCATCATGTGCCCGTCTAGAAGAAATAGCTTTAGTGGGACTGCTGAATGTGATTTTGGCTGCTTTATATGCTCTTTCGGTGGCATATTCCAATTGTTGCTTGATAATTTTTAAAATGATGTCACCAGTAAAGCGTAAGCATATTTCAACGGACTTTTTCAGAACCGATTGCCCCGTCAATTTTGAAAGCATGATGTTGCTGCACTTTTGGATGAAACATGTTGGATACCTTCGATTAACCAGTAGTTTCGAGGCATATACTTGCGCCTAAGAGCAAGCACCTAGTAAGTTCCACCACTTTCGAAAGATGTCCCAACCGCATAATTTTCTTTCGGCTGTTTTATCGATTGACTGGCAGAACATACTTGAAAAGAAGGAAGGATGTGAACGTGCAATAGGTGGTCTAACTCGTGAAATCGCAGCAGAAATTCCGAAATGCTTTTCCGCTTCGAAAAGGTTAATTAAGAAAGGTCGTAAAACCAATCATTATGCAGCATAATTCTATAATAATTCAGTTACCTCAGGACACCGGCTTTCAAACAAACGTCTTTTCTGCTGCAGCCAAAATCCATACTCCGTGAAAAATGACTATTTATTTAGCATGCCTTTTTCTCATTGATTTTCGATGCCGTTAAATACTCAATTATATTTCACGGAAAACATGCATAACATATTCATTCCTTTGCTCATTCAGTATAAACTAACGTCTTCTCTGAATTTTACACTCGAAGGAAGGGTATATTTTGGCTTTACAAAACTTTTCCAATTCCCGAATTATCTCGAGCCGGACCTGCTGTTACACTTGCATTTAGGGTTCCCAAACTACAAGCCGTATAATTTCCGCGTACGGAAAACCATACATTTCTCTGCAGTAATACAGGGGGACCATATATGGTTCATACAATTAAGCAGTGGATTTGAGCCACATTGTTAAGTTTACAAACCACATTGGTAAACGCAGAGACATGACGTTTTATGAAGGGACATTTCACGGTGTTAAAAAATCTCAGAATAAGAAGCTTTTTTAAAACTGAATTATAACCTTCCTTCGAGTGTAAAATTCCAAGAAGACGTAATTTTATACTGGACGAGCAAAGGAGTGAATATGTTATGCATTTTTTCCACGAAATATAATTGAATAATCAACGGCATCGCAAATCACTGAAAAAATGCATGTTACATAAGCAGTCATTTTTTACGGAACATGGTTTTTGGTTGCAGCAGAAAAGACGTTTTTTCGGAAGCCGGTGTCTTGAGGTAACTGAATTATCATAGAATTATGCTGCTTGACGAGTGATTCTTCAACACTACTTAATTAATCCTTTCGAGACGAAAACGCATTTCGGAATTTCTGTTGCGATTTCGCGAGTTAGACCACCTACTGTAATTCCTGTTATATAAATCATACCGAATTTGGCAGTAATTTGATCAGCACAAGCCGACCAACCTGTGGTCGACGTAGCAGTAGTACTCGCTAAGACGCATTGACCTATTCCACGGCGCAGGTTTGTCAGGTTCTGCAATAATTAGGTTTGGTTTCCGCCAAAACTGAGGTGGTAGGTGTAGTTGCTCTTAACGCAAACACGGATTTCGATAGTTGTGAGTGAGTGGGCTAAAGATTTCTACAAAAGGAATAGGGCTAAATTGGGTTTTCACGTGATGACTTTTCCGATAATGATGGCGGCATAGAAGTCACAAATAGAAAGAGCGTAAAATATTTGCTTTGGAAGGATAATTGGGTTTCACTTGAAAGTGAGCATGGTCGTCTAGGTGTCTGACAAATTGCACAGGGCAGAAAAGCGTGATGCTGATGACATAATTCGCTGTCATATAGCACATATGCTTTATTTCATTGAGGGTACTAAGATAATCACCATGCGGAGTTGACCAACGTACGTACGTAGCAAACGGTTTCATTCATCCTGGTTGACCTACAGTATGTGACCTATCTAATGAAATCTGATCACGGAAACTAATGCGAGAATTTCTGGGCGTCTTTAACGTGGCGTATTTCGTTCGCTCACCCAGACGCTTCAACGAAATGCCCTTTTCCTGTGTAGAAATTGTGTTTGCGTTATTATGTGAAGTAAAATATCAGCAAATTTTAGCAAAAAATGGTCAAAACTGATCGAAGGCATATTCCTTGCTGACTTTCATTGTGGGTAGCCATTTTTCTCGAAAGTGAAGTTTCATGTTTGATTGAGTCTTCACATGTGACCCAAACAACCATCTTCGTGAACAGGAGCGCCCGAACACTCATTAATCCGATAAATGTCTTCAAGAATAATCTTATTTTAACTTTCTTAACGGACGGGTATTTCAGAATCTGTCTTTATGGACGACCGGGTGAAAACACTGGAAATCATGAAGTAATCAGCAACATTTCGAGGTCGATCTGAAACTCAACGTAATCCAAAACGAAGTAAAAGTGTAAATTAATTTAACGAAAGAAATGTTCTCTCTAAAAACACAAAATGGTGTTTGCGACCACGTTTGTCATGGCATGTCACCTTAAAAAAACATTTGTCCCTACGACGTCCCCATCGGTGAAATCAAGCAAAATCCTGTTTCTCTTGTTTAACCCCATTTCATTTAACACAAACAAATCAAAAATATCACGAATCCCTGAAGGACTGTTTTGCAATCTACACTCAGAATTTAGGCAGTTGACAAACCTTCATATATGAAGTCACACTAATTATTAAACTATATTTAGATGTAAACTTCGCGAAACCACTATTATTAGACGTTATTTTATTTCTATATTCATATACTACGTGTTCGGTATGAAAATAAATTCTATACATCTAAAACGAAGTTTTCTAAATGAGAACCATTTTTGAAGTTTTCGGGATATTGCGCTTTTCAAAAATATCGGAATTTCTAGACGAGGCAATACTGCCTTTAATATTTCTTTTATGTTTAAACTTGTACTTAATTAATATTGGCATTAAGCTCATGAAATGGTGTTGGTTTGCGAGTGATTGTCAATCATTCGTAAATTTCGACACATTTCATGAGTTAGGTCACTAGCAGTACCCCACGTTATGGATTTAACAGGCTGCCTTAAAACGTGAATTGCACGTTGATAATCATAAACTTATCCTAACGACAAATAGAGGGTTGTCAACGTGTTGGTCGAAGTATACCACGATTGCGTTAATATACTCAGTTCGAACCGTGATCTATGAAGAACTTGCGTTTATTAACGCCTACCGTCGGCATAGGGCTTGCAGAGATCACACTGCCCTGACTTATCAAGGTTATTGACAGGCCAAATTTTGGCACAAGACATTGGGATATGTGATTCGACCGGAACGGAAATGTTTAGACAACGCCAACGGCGAAGGTACCAGACAATAAGTCTGAATAGTTCACTCGTCCACCGATGGCAATATTTTCATCAAAATAGTATTACCGGCAAATACAAGGGAGACTAAAATGGCAACTTCTGGCATAATTGCCGTCGTCGCATCTAACCCGAGGTGTGGAACACCTGGTATTCGAGCGCGCGAGCTGTTGGTTAGAAGTCCAAGGACCCCAACCAAAGAGCCGCCGTCGGTGGGCGCCCTTCCACCATTGTATACAATCCAATCGTAACTGACAGGACGATGAGTCCCTGGACCAGTTGTTAGGGGCGTCTGACTTCTAACCAACAGATCCGAAATCGATCCCCAAGTGTTCTACACCTCGGGATTAGATATAGCTGGCTGATGACGGCTAACAAGCCAGAGATGGCCATTCCAGTCTCCGAAGCGTCTGGCGAATAAAGTTCTTGTCCCAGCGATCGTGTCTCGTTCGTCACTCCAGTCTCCCTTGGTAACGCTATTCTGCCTCTGTTATGCGTCACTGTGCGGCTGTTGGTGGGACTCAAGAAAGAGACCTACCGCACAACGGGACGAGTGAGTGTCGTAGCGCCACTGGTGAGCTCCCTGCTACCATAATACGTGCATTTTGGAAGATAAACGAGGAAGTTCAGGTGCAGGAAAACGCGGAAACTGCGTCTACTCTTGGTTATGAACAAGCGTAAAAACGCCCGATCTCGAAATCAATGCCCAAGTTGTAAAATATCACGTATTAATCAAACGCACAGTTTGACCGATACGATTTTCTTCAGATTGAGGCCAGCCGATAAAAACAGTGACGTTGTTTTTGCGTATACTCGCTGCATGCGTAAATAATTTATCAACTGAGAACAGTCAAAGAAACAAATAGCTCATTAATCATGCAGCGATATGAATCATATCTGCAATTTGCCTATAAGCACGGTAATTGTTTGACGCAAAAGTAGACTTCCATAGGTATATTGCGGCTATGATTCTTATTATTGTATAACTTATGAGGAAGTTGTTTATTTGACTGTTCGCAATTGATATAATGTTTACGCAGGCAATGGTTACTAGCAAGATTAACCTTATTGTGGTTAATCCACTACTCAAATGAAACCGTTTGCTACGCCAAACACAACTCAGGCTGATCAACCGTTAATGTTTTTAACACTTGTATAATTCGGTTATCCGTCTGGTTTCAAAAACTTTGTTAATCTTAAGAAACGTCTGTACCTGTTTGATGTTTCCGTTTTCAATTTTTCGATATAATTTGCTTCATTATAACAAAGAGGGAGTTCAAAGGTTCAACACCTATGTTTCCCTCAAATAAACGGAAACTGAAACCGTGCAAGACTGCTACCCTAACACCCTCATTGAAATGATGCATTTTTATCTTTTTGGAGAGAACTCGGAATCGCATTGAAGAAATCAGCTGTTGTTTATGCCTCTCATACGACAGTTTGACCATCATGACCGACGGTGTTTATCGTGTGTTCCGCAGAAGGGGGAAAACAGGAACAGTGACTTGTGCATGAGTTAGTTTCTGGTGATAGTACACTTGCATAGCACCTATCGCACTCTCTCATCCTCCCCACATGGATCCGGTGTCGATACAGAGTTCAAAAGACCGGAGGCGGGAGAGGGCCCAGGCGGCTAGCTTGGCGCAAACCCGCACCTAGGCGTAACGCCGCAGTCTCTAGTCCACAACGGACACCGATCAGGATTTTAACCAACAAAAAGCGGGGAGACCCAGATCCTCCATTGACGCGGTGTTAGCCTACAACCAGGCGCGCTGTCACACTTCAAATATTGGCATATGTTATGGGCTCTCTTCCAAAAAGATGTGCACAAAGTCGTATTCAGGGCTCTCCCCTAGCACTCTGAGGTGTTACAAAAAGCAGAAAGGCAGTGAATTTCGATTTATGACAAAAAACGGTCATTGTTTGTGCGCGAGCATTAGCGTAACCTTGTGAATATTTCTAGCAGGGCAGTTTTCATTAAGACCCCTAAAAGGTGATGGACTGTCCATATCGGTCGCGCCAGGGTCAGCGAACATAACGCGTGTATATTTGCGAACGCAGTCACTTCTGAAGAATACAAACTGGATGTATACGTAAATTTCAGCACTGAAGCGATTTACTAGTTCCTGACGCACTCAGTGGTTCGCGTATCTGTCGCGACTCAGCAGTGAGAATGTGTGCAGTTGCTGAGCTACATTTATCAAATCAAATCCCAGGTTGGAAGGAGAAGACGGAATGCACCAGAATGAGGGGTTTATTGTTCAAAGAACCCGGAGTTGTCTTCTCAGGCAGCAATGGTCACTGGCGAAGCCAGGGCTGGTGTTGACTGCGTCCAGTCAGGCCTGAGAGTCCCTGAGATAGTGGTGGCAGCCGCTTTTGTAGGCTCGTGGGCCAAGCTCAAGTGGTGACCAGTCAGCGTGCGTTGCATTTGCCGAGGGGTGGTGTCCCAGTGGCTTAGGTTGTGGTTGCAGGGGGAGGTGTGTTCTAATGGCCGCATGGGCAGCTGCGGCTGTGCGGACGCGGGTATGCCCGAGCTGTCGGTCGTGTGACTTCAGGTCAGCGCGTTTAGGGCGACTCATTGCAAAAGGGTGAATGACCTTGAGGCAGCGAGGTCTTGAACAATGACGTCAGACCGATCATGATGGCTGTCTGCCAGATCATGTTATGCAATGTTATGGTGAATGTAGTCATCCACAGACCACTTATGTTAAATTATATATGCTAACGGTTCCCACACTTAATGGTACGTGCTGTCTTGGCAACTTACAAGATGCTCGGTCGCATTCATTCTTCACCGTGTGGACAAGGATGTGGCAACCGTCGGCGTTTGTGACCGAATTAACTGCACTTTCATATCCTCAGAGAAGAACTCCATTGTCGATATTGTCCACGCACTTTCGTTCTGGGACGGTTGCAAATGGATGTCGAAAAAACGTTCATCAAGCAGGACATGTTGGTGATGTTTTGCATTGGGCCTCAATCTAGCTCCCGCGAGGGCAGTCGCATAGCGTCCATGTGTATATGTCGAAGAGAGTATCGTTGTAAACAACGGAGACTATGGTGTCCATTTCTGGATCATTTATATCAATGTTTCATGTTTGTTCGATATTTTGCCACACAGAGAACGTCTTAAGCTATGGTAATATGATTATTTTTGACATGTCATGCTGAAGCGGGCGATATACGTTAATAAGCCTAAGTGCATCGCAGATCATGTCTTGAAGTGTGCGGTTTAATGGAATCGTAGTCGACTACGTCAAACACGTTGACCACCCTCTTTTCGCGATTAAGATTAGTTTTTGACTGTTTACAATCGACTCCAGTTATAAGACAGCCTACCAAACCATAGCCATGAAATAAGTCAACGCCCCTAAATGAATAGTCATAGTACGTCGAACATAGGTTGATCCACAGCGTGAAACGTCTATTCTGACACCGTCATCATAACAAGGGGTGCCAGTCTGTTTGACGACGCCGTGAAGATTAATCAGTGCGTCTGTCAGTGATGATCAGTAACCTTGAAAGGCATGGGAAGGGATAAGTTGCGAGACAGCTGCTTTCTCGTAGAAAGCCGAGTAGACGCACACTTGCCAGACAGTGCATAAGTTTCGCAGAGGTGAATGTATGGACACTAATGTGGGTCAGAACCCTGTGAACACGTCCTAATCTTATTGATATTAAAAGCTCTGCCAGTTGATATAACCTCACCCTGGTCATTCTGAAGAATGTCTCTGAATTAACGGCGCATAGAGACTTAAACTTACTTTGGACTGGCTTTTCAATAAGGCGACCCGCAGGCTTTCCTAAACACATCCCAGACATGCGCTCTGAAGTATTGAATGAATCTTCCCATCTAGATGGCTAACACCCGATGCTTCTATAACAGCCGTGCGTTAAGTACTGCTTAACTGGTCCACTGAGACCGCGCCGACATTTATGGCAAGAGATGAACAGTAGAATTGTGAAGGTGTGTCATTCGGGTTGCTTCACGTTTTCGTCAGCCGTGTGAGAACTGTAGGAAGCGCATCCTTACGGGGTTCCGACTGAATAGCTCGCCGAGTGCCTGGTTGAAAGGACAGTGAATAAGGTACAGATAGCTGCTATGTCGACGTCGTTTGTCTCGTAAATTGCACCGTTTTTTCATCTGATTGTTCTATTTGCGATTTAGTAAATGACACTTCCTGTAAGATATCTTCGAAACCAAAGGATGAGGAAGCGTGAAAATGGAAAAAGGAAGAATGCTAGTTATTATGTAATAGCGTATATCGTCAGTGACATCAGGTCTTTCTGCCCTACGTCATTTGCCAGAGACTTAGACGATACGCTTGTCAGAAGAAAATGAGGCGTTCACCGGGAGAAGTGTATTGGAGGTCTGAGGTTCCGTGTAGCCGTTTCGTCTACCTATCCTCGGAGACTGAGAAGTCATGTGCACAGCTCTCCTTATATGGCTCACGTTGTTCGATGCGTGGCCCGCGAATGGCGCCTGTGTGGCTGTATCTGACCCGCATTTCACCGTGACCTGAATCGTCCCCACCCTCGTCAGCCGCGTAGACAATTGGCGGCCCTGATGCGACCTAAAGACCAAATCCCTCAGCAGGAGATGTCGGCAGTTGTCTACCGAATTCACTGCAGCCGTGGTAGGTGCAACTACGTTGGGGAAACCGACTGACGGCTATAAACGCGAATGCACTAGCATAAGTTCGCCGTGCGAAGATTGGACTCAAAGTCGGAGGTAGCAACCCATGCCGCGCAAACTGGACACACCTTGAACTTTGAGGCCGTTGAGATTGTGAGCCGGGAAGATGATCAAACGTCAAGGCAGGTGCAAAAAGCCTGGATGTCCACCGACTGCTCTGTCAACCGCCACATCAATTTGCCTCCTCCCCTATCTGACTTTACGAAACTGCATAACAGGGGACAGTACACGGTGCGGGACAATCAGGGCCGTCAACTGTCTGTGCGGCCGACGAGGATGGGGGCGACCCAGGTCACGGTGACATGCGGGCCGGATGCAGCCACATAGGCGCCATTGACGGGCCTGGTATCAAACAAGGTGCGCCATATGAGGAAAATTGCTCACATGACCTTCCAGTCTCTAAAGGTGGGTAGACAAAGCAATCACTCGAAGCGTCAGACCTCCAACACACCTCTCCCGGTGAACGCCTCATTTTCCTTTATTTTAACACCTGGGAATCGTAGTTTCACTAATATCGACTATGCCCGTCTTATGGTCGTCCTTTTATGGCAGCTATTTCTACGCTCTTCCCGTTCCTGACATATGCAGCGTCTTCATTATTAGAAGCCCAATCTAGACCTTATCTCTTCTACAGAAATCCCTAGCCTGTATACTTGTGGTGAGGTACCAGACTAATTTACCTTTGACAATTTAGTCCCATTTCCTTTGACCGCATTGCTTGTTTGAATGTGACGAGAAACGACACACCTGTACAACCCGCCGTGCTAGCGTGCTCTGCTGTGGTATTCTGTTGTCAGTTTTCTTAACGTTCAAAAACCTCTATATTATTCACTGCTCCGATTTACTTGCTGCATTTAAGGCTAGGGGCTCGTGAGATATAACTCGTTAGTTCGTGAGAACATTACGAATTACGACATTGGTGACTCCCGACGTTTACGCAGACTTTATAGCTTTCTGTCATACTGCATAACATTTAACGTACTATTTGCTTGTGAATATCCATTCCATTTACATTTACTTTCCTCACGAATTCTGATATTTTGACATCTCTGTCTTATTATGTCTCACTCCGATCAAAAACTTGATGCCCCCGCCCAGTCCCTTCATGCAATCAATTTTACTTTGCCTGAATTCTGGCAACACGCTCCAGAACTTTACTTCATCCGCATAGAATCAGCCTTTTATTCTGCCAACGTTACCAAGGAGCTAGCAAAATACCACAAACTCGTGGAGGTCCTCCCCGCTAGTGTCATCTCTCAAGTTCAGTCCTTGCTAGCTAATCCTCCTGCAGATGCTCCCTACTCCGCGTTAAAGGCAGAAATCCTCCGACTTAATTCTGTGTCTGACCGACAGAGGTATCACTAGTTAATTAACGAGGAGTCACTGGGTGACCGGAAGCCCTCAGAGCTTCTACGTCGGTTGCGTTGTCTCCTTGGAGACATGCAAGTTGATGATAAATTTGTCAAGGAGATGTTCCTGGAGCGCCTGCCCACAGATGTTCAAACGATCCTGGCGTCCGGCTCTCAGGATCTCTCAGTGTCACAGTTGGCTGAGGTGGCCGATCGAATGATAGAGGTGCAACGATTCCAGTCACCTTCCGTTGCCCAGATCTCATCCTCATCGTCAGTGAATGAGCATTTACTAAAACAGGTGTCGGCCATGGCAGATGAGATGGCCTCTCTTAAAATACAGCTCGCCAGCCTAACTTCCAGTCGCTCACGCAGTCGTCGTCGTTCTCGTTCGCGACCTCGGACTGCTGATACTTGCTGGTACCACACTAATTTCGGCGTAAAGGCCCGTCGCTGTTCCTCACCTTGCTCTTTTAAGCCAAAACAGGGAAACCAGTCAGCCAGAGAATAGATGCGACCGTTTTCTCTGGCTCCTCCGGCTCTGGTCGCACCTTTTATGTTTGCGACACTGCGACTTGCAGACGTTTTCTGGTGGACACTGGAGCTCAAATCAGTGTTGTTCCCCCAACTGCAGCTGATCGCCGTTTCCCTAGTCCTGGTCTTCATCTTCAAGCTGCTAACTGTTCCCCAATTCCCACTTTTGGCAGTCTGTCCCTCACCCTGAACATTGGCCTTCGTCGGTCATTTACTTGGATCTTTGTGATTGCTGATGCCCCTCATGCAATCCTCGGCTCGGACTTCCTTGCCGAGTTCGATCTCCTTGTTGACTGTCGACGTGCCCGTCTCCTCGACCGCAAAACCGGTCTGTTCGTCCGTGGACTAACTCCATTTACTGCCCCCACCAACTTATCTGTCCTGGATACAGATATTGCTAGTCCTTGTTCGGGCCTTCCATCAGATTCCTTTCGCTCCTGAGGATGTTCCCAAAACTGCCGTCACCACACCATTCGGCCTGTTCGAATTTGTTCGCATGCCATTTGGTCTTCGCAATGCTGCCTAAACATTTCAGAGGTTCATTGATCGAGTCCTACGTGGTCTCCCGTTTGTGTACGCCTACATCGATGACCTCTTGGTGGCCAGTCGCAATGCCGAGGAACACAAAGAGCATCTTGCCTTAGTGTTTGACCGCCTCGATCAGTTTGGCGTGGTCATTAACCCTTCCAAGTGTGTCCTGGGTGTGCCGTCCCTTGATTTTCTTGGTCACCATATCGATGCACAAGGTTTGCGTCCCCTCTCTTCCAAGGTTGAGGCCATTCGTGACTTTCCTCCACCAACCTCCAAGCGTCAGCTGCAACGTTTCCTTGGCATGGTAAACTTTTATCGCCGGTTCCTACCGAACTGTGCCGACCTTATGCTGCCACTCACCAACTTGCTCTCTGGTCCCAAGGGTCCCCTTGAGTTACGTGGCCACGCGCTGACTGCATTTGAGAGAATAGAGACCTCCCTTGCTGATGCTACCTTGCTCACTCATCCTGCTCCAGAAGCCCCATTGTCCCTCATGGTTGATGCTTCAACCGTTGCCGTAGGAGCAGTCCTCCAACAGCATATCAACAACTCGACACGACCGTTGGCATTCTTCTCCAAGAAGCTTTCACCTGCCGAGACGAGATATAGCACGTTTGGCCGTGAACTTCTTGCCATTTACCTAGCCGTAAAACATTTCCGACACTTCCTTGAGGGTCGTGACTTCACCATTTTCACAGACCACAAACCACTTACATTTGCCATCCGATCCCATTCTGACAAATATAGCCCGAGAGAGATTTCTCATTTGGATTACATCTCGCAATTCACCACCGACATCCGCCACATTGATGGCCCGAAGAATGAGGTGGCTGATATGCTGTCCAGACCCTCACTGTCTTCCCTCCAACTCTCACACGGGATCGATCTTTGTGCCATGGCGGCTGAGCAGCAGCGAGTCGGTTGTCCTGGCGACGAGTCTGTTAGTGGTCTTCAGCTCAGAGACGTTCCTCTGACCACCGGCTCTGGTACCATACTTTGTGACGTCTCAACTCCCTTTCATCGCCCTTTTGTGCCCGCCTCGATGCGTCCAGCTGTATTTCAAACTCTACATGAACTCTCCCACCCTGGGATCCGAGCCTCTCAAAAGCTCCTCGCGGAAAGGTTTGTCTGGCCTGGCATGAACAAGGACGTCAAAGCTTGGGCCCGGTCGTGTCTGAGCTGCCAGCGCAACAAGGTGCAGCGTCACAACAAGTCCCCACCAGGCACCTTCCCCAGTCCCGACGCACGGTTCAGCCATGTGCACCTGGATGTCGTAGGCCCCTTGCCTCCATCCAATGGTTTCACCTACCTCCTTACCTGTGTCGATCGATATACTCGCTGGACTGAAGCTATTCCTTTGCCGGATGTTCAGGCTGAAACCATCGTGAAGGCCTTCGTCAGTCGTTGGGTCGCCATGTTCGGTGCCCCATCCACGGTTACGACTGATCGTGGTGCCCAGTTTGAGTCGGCTCTCTTCCAAACGCTACTCAATTTCCTTGGCTGCACACGCATTCGGACGACAGCCTACCACCCCGCTGCCAACGGTATGGTGGAACGTTTCCATCGCCAGCTAAAGACCGCCCTGCGTGCCGTAGAAGACCCAGGAAACTGGTCGGACAACCTTCCTCTTGCACTCCTCGGCATCCGCGCAGCTCTGAAGTCAGATCTGGGCTGTAGCGCAGCCGAATTGGTTTTCGGCACTACCCTCCGACTGCCAGGCGAGATGATCACCCCAACCTCTCGTGGAGCCGACGAGACTCCTGACAATCTTGTGCACCGTTTGCGGCAATTCATGCGCTCGCTTTCCCCGGTTCCACCTCGAGCTCCAATGACTGAGTCTTATGTCGAAAAAGACTTGGACAAATGTACTCATGTGTTCGTCCGGTGTGATCGTGTGCGCCAGTCGCTGGAATCACCATATGAAGGACCGTTCCGCGTGCTCGCGCGCAACACCAAGACCTTCCGAATTCTTCGCAATGACAAGGAGGACGTGGTCAGTGTCGATCGGGTCAAGGCTGCTGTTGCGGAGGAGCCGCCGGACCTGTCACAAGGACAAACATGTGCTGACCCCCTAACCCCTGTTCCTCCATCTTCCCTATCCCCTACTCGTTCACCCTGCCCACTGCCTTGCCCTTCCCCTCCCTTGCCCTCTACCCCTCCGTCCCGCATACTTCCTCTCCCTACATGTCAACAGCATCCAACTGCAACACCATCGTCCACCACAGCACGCAGTCAACCCTCTTCGACTGTACCTCCTGCATGCATAACTCGCAGTGGCCGTCACGTTCATTTTCCCGATCGTTTAGTTACCCATTTTTTCTAGACTTGTGCATATCCTCCGGCGCCGTATCCCGTCGCCCTCCGGTCTAGAAGGGGGGTACTGTGGTGAGGTACCAGACTAATTTACCTTTGACAATTTAGTCCCATTTCCTTTGACCGCATTGCTTGTTTGAATGTGACGAGAAACGACACACCCGTACAACCCGCCGTGCTAGCGTGCTCTGCTGTGGTATTCTGTTGTCAGCTTTCTTAACGTTCAAAAACCTCTATATTATTCACTGCTCCGATTTACTTGCTGCATTTAAGGCTAGGGGCTCGTGAGATATAACTCGTTAGTTCGTGAGAACATTACGAATTACGACATACTCACGTGCATCGAAACACGTGTTTTCGTTGAGGCCAATTTCATCCCTCATCGGCTTTAGCGGAAAGCTTACCGAATCTGCGTTGCGAAATAGGTCAACGCCTCTTGGCGACTACTATTGCTACGTAGCCAACAGGTTAATCGGCGTGTGCTGATCAAATTACTACCAAATTGGGTATGGTTTATATCGCAGGAGTTCCGTTCACATCCTCCCACCTTACAAGTATCTTCCACAAGTCCTTTGATGAAGCAGGTACGGTCGCGCAAGCTGATTGAATTAATATGACAGACTATACCCTTGAATGTTTGACACATTTTTATGAGTTGTAACTAAGGGAGATGGTTAGAGTTCTTTATAACTACGAAGTCATACTAATTCCAACATACAGTTACATAAGCTTTCAGGAGATGAAGGAGCGTTTTTCCTCCACAAAATTTACATCAAGTAAAGTTCACATGCATTCTTTGCGCAAATTACATCTTACTTCATCAAACTGCTCCTCATTTTCAGTGAATGCTTAGATCCACTGTCGTCGATGTCCTCTCGAGGGCTGGTCATTCCTCAGGTGTCAGCTCACCGTTTCATAGGAAATATCGCATGCATTGTCAAGGCAGCTTACCAACAGTCATTTACATATTCTTTACCAATCGCCTTACCACAACGACAAATAATTGTCCGCTCTCCAATGACATTGGATATACTTTGGTGTTCAAGCATTACTAATTAAATAGCATAACTGACTATGGATGGATCTTCGTCGTTGTCATAACTGAGTGGCAAACTATAAATGCTTTACTGAATGGAGTTCTTATGTTGTCTGTTCGAATTTGAAGGGCATTTAATGCCAGGCATCCTGTTAATGTGCGATGGAGTTGACTGTGTATTGATCTAATTGTGGACCGAAGTAGCAAACCTCGGAATCCTGTTCTGTAACATTGCGGCGTAGAGTCGATGGAGTGACATTTCGAGAGATTTTGTGATACGCTGAAGGGTGTCGCGAGCTAGCATTTAGTACGCTATGATAAAGGCCTTTTAAAGTGTATCAGGTTCTTATTTAGGTAGCACAATTTATTCAATATTCTGAGCACGAAGTGTGTTTATCTGCCTGGGCGTAAACATTCCCTTGGTTTTCTACCAAAGACTTTAGTCGACTTTTGAAGTCATAAATGTTTCTAGACTTTTTAACTAAGACCCCAATATGTCTAAAATAATATGGTGGTTCTGTTTTTTTAAAAAAAGAGATTGCTCGGGGTGAAGTTGGATGGATGAATTTCGGGTAGTTCATTGGCTGCAGGTCGCAATTGTACAGGAGGTGGGCTAACTCATGAAATGTCAACCGAAATTCCGAAAACTGAATTATGTCCCTCCTTCGAGTATTAGATTGGAAGATGACGTAATTGTCTACCGAATGAGCAAAAAGAATGAATACTTTTATGCATGTTTTCCATGAAATATAACTGGACTTTTGGGGGCAACGAAAATCGATGAGAAAAAAACATGCTACGTAAGAAATCATTTTTTACAGTGTAGTTTTTGCATGCAGCCGGAAGGAAGTTCATTTGAATGCCGTCATTCTGAGGTAACTGAAATATTATAGAAATATGTTTCAGGCTGACTAGTTTTACAACTCTACTTAATTGTAGCTAATCTGTCTGCACCTATAGACCCTAGTATCAACTAATATGCTGCAAGCTAGCAGTTACTTTCTGAAGAAATTAAAAAGCGACAATTTCTAAATTGGAGTATCTACCAGAAAGCACGTGGGGAATGCTGGGGGACCCACTGACGAGCCGAACCCCTCGCAGCTGCGCGATGCAGCTGTGCCATGCGGCGGTGGAATATGAGCAAAACAAGCGTGTATGGGTTTTTGGCTAGCACCTGTGGTGTTAGTACGTTATTATGTAACGCTTAAATCTACTACTAGCTGCCTGTTGACAGGTAATGAATGTAGCGCGATTATCCCGCCGTGGCTGAAGGAATACGGCCAAAACGTTCATACATCAAATTTTGGTCTGCGCCTAAGGACTTTAGTATATGCTGCATTACTCCAACGTCGTGATCAATGTCTGAGGAGATGAAAAGGCAGGAATTGTTTTCACGTTTTCTGTTATCTGAAAAGAACATTCAATAAGTATAAATCTGTTTATTTAAAGATATAAGAAGGGGGTTCACCGGAACAGGTTTATTGCTGTGCTGACGTTTTTGTAGAGCTTGGTCGGCGTACTATTTCGACAACCTAAAATGCACTTAATCGAACCGAAATATAAGCGACGTGATGCGCTTCTCTGCATCGTCCTAATCGATTTTTCTTCTTTCGTCGCCTCGGCTTTTCGGGGGAGATGTATAGTCGGCTTCTAAGCTGCGCGCGTTGTGAGCCATCACCCCACCTCCGTCGCGGTTGGTTGATCTGGCGGCCTGTTTTCATCATCGTGAGGTGAGCTCACCGTCGGGCTGTGTCTGCGCGACCTCTGTGTGCTGGCTATGTGGGATTCAGATTCAGAGTCATTGTCTAGCCGCAGAGTCCCCGCCGCCTGAGTTTTTCTCAAGACCCCGGACCAATGTAACAAGATAATTCCAGGGCAATATGCGACAGCAAACTGTACGGCTGTTGAAATTTTTGCGTCCGTTGGCATGCCATCCTCTTCAACCAGGTCCTATACTAACTCGCTTGGATGAACCGCGTAAGTGCTATGCGTGGGCTACGCAGCGATGCGGACAGCGTGATAATGAATGTCGGCCAGGCAGTTCTGCCCATTTGGCTGCAAATAATAATTTCCCCTCAATGGTAAGTCTATAAAGTGATAAACCTTTGCGCCTACGAGGCATGTCGCCCACAGTGTGAAAGTATAATCGGTGTTGCAATAGAATTACAGGCCAGCATTCTAACTTTGATGCGAAGGGGACTCCATTATTGTCCGTCAATGTGATATTTGGTGAAATTTTTCTAGCCGCATTGCCTCCATCGTTCGCGATGCAGACTTTGCGTTTGGGAAGATAAGGACACAGTTGACTACCCTTCTTTTATGTGTTGGGGACGACGACCTCTGAACTGTAGTGTCCTGGAGACCTACGAACATTACAGAAAGCACGCAGTTTAACATCAGCCCCCCAGTTTTGTGATTGAAAGTGCAAAACACTTCAGGTTTTTAAACCAATGCGTCGATGTCTGATCCATCAGAAGCAACAATCCCGCTGGTGGTAGCTTCTACGATTTCTTATGGATGAAACCAGCGGCATTGAGTATGCAGGCGACAGTGACTGGTCTGAGCGTGGATATATGCCGTCGGTCAAATGGCGACGTCCACCGTCGGACGACAATGCAGATCTTGTAATCGTCTTCGGCGAGGAAATAGGAAATTTCTCCTTTATATGTCGTACTCTACCGAAACATACACAGGTCCTTGCCAAACGCCCAGAAACACGTGTTTCACTGATATTCTGCCGCTAAATGGCGCAGCTGCGAGAGGTTGGGCTCATCAGTGGGTTTCTCAGCTTTCCCCGTCGGCTTTCTGGTAGATTCTCCTGTTTGCAACTAGTTGCTTTTAATTTCCTCCGGAATTAAATGTGAACATAGAGTAGGTCAGCATATACTATGGTTTATAAGCCCAGATCGAAATTTGTATATAAATATTTGGGACGAAATCCATCACTTGCAGCGCGATAACCGTGCACTATTCATTGCTGCCGACAGGCAGCTACTAGTATATTTTGGGATTATAACATACCCTTCTAGGACTAGAGGTACTCGTTAAAAGCCCAATTAATGAATATTACGCGGTTATCGCGCTGTGACTGATGGACTTCGGCCCAAATATTCACGCATTAAATTTCAGTCTGCGCCTATAGACCCTAGTATATACTGATCTATTCCAACTTCGCGCAAGTGAATTTCTGAGGAAATTTAAAAAACAACAGTGTTTTTTATTCTTTAGTTTTTGGCAATATAATATTGTGTCAGCTCAATCAGATACGTCCAAATCATTTAGAGAACCGTTCACTACAAAACCTGATTGTACGTCATTCAACATTTTCTTGAATACGTTCAGTTCAGTTCAGTTTTTTCAGTTCAGTTTATTTGAGGGAAATATAGGTGTTAAACCTTTGAACTCCCTATTTGTTACGTATTATGCTTCATCTCCTCAAGAGTAACTGTTTTATTTGTATGTTGGGGAATTTCCAGTACAGTAGGTGGGTTAAGTCATGAAATGTCAACCGAAATTCCGAAATAAGTTTTAGTTTCAAAAAGATTAATTAAGTAAGGTTGTAAAAGTAACCGTTGTGCAGCGTAATTTCATGCTTATTCAGTTAACTCAGGATATCGGTCTTCGAACCAACTTCTTGTCGGCTGCATTCAAGAGTTATACTCTGCAAAAAATGACTACTTATGAAGCACGAATTTTTCTCCTTAATTTTCGATGCCCCTAAAAGTTTAATTATATTAAATGGAAAACATGCATAAAAATGTTCATTCTTTAGCTCATTCGGTAGTAAATTACGTTTTTTTCCAACATTATATTCGGGGGAAGGATAATATTCGGTTTTCAAAAACTTTACCCATTCCCGAATAATTTTGAACTCGCTCTTTCGTTGAACTTGAATTCAGGGTTTCCAAACTACGAGCCGTATAGTTTCCGCGTATGGAAAACCACACATTTGTGTACGTTTAAAAGGGGTCCATATAGTTTTCATTAAATTTGGCAGTGGATTAATTCATATTGGCAACTTTACAAGCCACACTGGTAAATGATTATTTATGGACGGCCATTTCACGGTATTTAAAATTCTCACGATTAGAAACTTTTTTAAAACCGAATTATATCCCTCCTTCGAGTATAAAATTGGAGGAAGACATAATTTTCTATCAAATAAGCAAAGAATTGAATATTTTATGCTTGTTTTCTATGAAACATATTTGGATTTTTAAGGACATCGAAAATCAGTGAGAAAGATGTATGCCTCTTAAGTAGTCATTTTTTACGTAGTTTGGTTTTTTTATGCGATCGGAAAGAAGTTCGTTGGAAAGCTGGCATCCTGAGGTACCCGACTTATGATAGAATTATGCTGTAGGCTAATTAGTTTCAGAACCCTACTTATTTAATTTTTTCGGAACAAAACGCATTTTTGAATTTCGGTTGACATTTCATGAGATAGCCCACCTACTGTACGTGTAATGCGTACATTCTGAGGTAGTGTTTGACCGATATGTTCGAATTATCCATCATTGCACACGAACTGCTGCGATGAATCAGTGTTTTTTTATTTGCTGCAAATTTATCATTCTTCTACTCTGCAGATTTTTTTAATTTATACCAAATTTGGGTCGTTTAATTGTATCTTCCTTGTAAAGTTTTGCCCCAACGTGAACTTATTCCAAATCTTCGTGTGCACTTTTAGATGTCGCCAGAAGTGATTCGATTCTCGAAACTTAAACACTTTTATGCATTAGAATAAGACCAGAAAAATTGTCCAATATGAGTGTTGCCATGTTTTGAAGTTTGCCCAGACGTTCTTTCGCGATATGCCCGAGTCTTAGTGGTATTGGTAGTAACTACTCACTGGCGTTGGTTTGAAATTCTCAACTCCATCCGGTTTTAAATACTAGGCCATGCATTTGCCAGTCAGTCAGTCAGTTTATTTGAGGGAAATAGGCTTACGGCTTTGAACTCCCTATTTGTACATAAAAAATCGATAAATAATCTAAAATGTGAAGAAATTACAGCAGTAAGTGTATGCAGGTATTGATTCACATATGTTACTGGTCTCATGGCTAAAAATCCACAAAGTTCGCTTGATGCTGTAGCATATGTCTGTTAAGCCTATATTTAAATGTCGCTACAGATTGAGACATGACAATCGTCTCGAGCAGATTATTCCACGGTTCCACGATACGGTTGGAGAAGAAATATTTTCTCATATTCAATCTACCTTGGGGCACACGTGGCTTTAAGGGATGTCCCCGGAGGTTAGTTGTTGTGGCGAGTTGGAAAAATTCATCGCACTGAAGGACGCAGTCCAAGGCACGCACGATACGGAAAGTTTGTATCAAGTCTCCGCGCAACTGCCTATAACTCAGAGGATAGAGATTAAGGTTAGTTAAGCGCATCTCATATGGCAGTGCACTTTGACCTCTTACTAATTTTGTGGCTCGCCTCTGCACCCTTTCGAGCAGATTGTCCATGGTCTCCAGGCCTGAATTTCATATTCGAGGTGCGGTCTTACAAACGTGCCGAAGACTTTGGAGAAGTAGTCTTCATCGAAAACTGCGAATGCCCGCTTGATGGCATATAGCATTGAAGTTGCCGCCTTGGCCGCCTTACAACATTGCGTAGAAGGCTTAAGGCTGTCTGCAACCCAGACTCTGAGATCTTTCTGCGTTTTTGCTTCTCGAAGTGGTATTCCGTTCAGGTGGTATTGCCGCGTACTTGGGGTCTGATTTCCGACGCGCAGAATGGTGCATTTGGTCAAATTGGAGGACAAGAGTCATCTGCGGGACCACTCGTCCATCGACAAAGATTTTCTTGGACGTTGGTTTCATCGGTAGCATTCTGGATAACTTTTCAGATTTTTATGTCATCCGCAAACATGGCATTATCACTTTTATCATTTACCAGAGAGAGTGCGTCTAAGGCTCATTTCAGCAGTTTTTTCATTGTTTATTTTTTTCAATGCACTGGGAAATTACTTAAAGGATAGTCCTTTAGGGACCGCGCATCGCTGATATGTTCTCACCGGAGTCATCCAGCTATTTTGCAAGTTAAAAATGACTTTTGTTATGCTACGTTCAAAATGCCTTTTCCTGAGGGTTGCTGTAATTTGCTTAATGAGATGCTCTATCATGGTCTTGTGTGCGCGAGTTACATGTGCATCAGAATACAGCGATTTGAGTCAGTGCGTCACCTTATTCGCAGCTGTATTTATGCACGTCGTACTCTTCGTCCACCCCGATGACCTTCATCCGGCCACTCATTTGTATGAGTCTCGTAATTTTAATTTGCTTTCCCTCTATCCATATTTCACAGATCTAACCACGAGCATTCTTCTTACTCTCTGTTTTATGCTGTCGAAGTGCCCAACTTCGCGCAAGGGTTCCTTGAACCGCTCTCGTCAAATTTCAGCGTGGTCTCGATATAATGTTCATATGGAAAATGAGATTGTGTGGTAAAGTAAATTGGTTGCACGACAACAGTTAATTGGTTTCTTGCGTGCGCGCCACGTGAGTTTTAAATCTCATCCGCCGGAGGTGCCTTTCGCGTGCATTTTCACAGGCCTCCTCATAATTTGAGGGAATTGTCCAGGGCCAGGTTACCAAGGCTGAGTAGAGTACATTTAAACCTGTAGCCCGTTTGTATTGCAACGCAGAAGTGCTTCACCTTGGTGAGACGGGCTAGTTATTTAATCTCATATTCGTATCATACTACGATGCAAGCGACCAATCAGCTTGCGATGGGAAAGGATAAGTGACGCACAGGCCGTACGATCTTCTCAGTGCAGTCTTTGCGATGTCAAAGACTTATTTAAAAAAGATGAGAGTTAACTTCATTTCGAAACGCAGCACAAGTCAGATGTAATTGTGCAGCCACACCTGAGTCAAACAAACCCCAGCCGCCTGTAATACGGGACTGCTAATTATAAGGGAGTTTACAGGTGGGACTGGAGATTGCAGAGACGACGAGGTCAAGAACTAACATGCAAATTAAAAGCTGCTGGGAATGCCCGGTTGTGCGTTGAGTGGTTGGGAAATAGTTGCCCTAACCAAAACCCCTAACTGCATTGTGTCCATCGGGTGCGACTGCATAACCACATCTTACTGCAACACACATACACACAACACCCACACACACACAACACCCACACACACACACACGATAGTTCAACCGTCGCATCCGACCATGTTCACCGTGTGCTCGAGAGCAGGGTGGGACGAGGACATTGACTTGTGCGAAGACGAGTTTATAGTGATAATGAACTTGTACTGCATCTACCGCACTCCATCCTCCTCCCCCACCTGGACCCGGTGTCCAGACGGAGTCAAGAATATCGGAGGGGGGAGGGCACGGCCGAGCCCGCACCCTGGCGTTTCATTCCACACCGTCTGGCCCAGACAGCAAATAACCAGGTTTTTGATTAACAACAACAATGGGGGGGGGGGGGAGTGGCAGGGTCCCAGCGTACCCGACGTACTCCGGCAACCGGGTCCGCCACCGCACCCCCAAATCTTGGCATTTGTTATGGTGCGCAAATCTAATAACGCCTGAAAGAATCCGATATGGTCCCTGTGTTGGGCCGGCACATTTTATCATGCTGTCCTTTATGGGACGCGAAACGCAACACACACACACAAACACACACGACAGTTCGACCGTCGATTTCGACGATGTCCACCGTGTGCCCCACAGCTGAGGCAGCGGTGGGAGCAGGGACGGTGACTTGCGCAGGGGTTGATAGTGCCAGTAGACTTGCGCTGCATCTACCTACACTCTCTCCTCCTCCCCCGTCTGAGCCCGGTGTCAAGACAGAGTCAAGAAGACCGGAGACGGGGGAGGCCGCAGGTGGATGGCTTGGACGGATCCTTGCCTTTGCGCCCCACTCCGCACCCCCTGGTCCACACACCAATGACCAGGATTTTGACCACAAAACAATGGGGTGGAGGCAGTGGTCCAGTTGTGCGACGAATGCCGACAACAGGATCTGCCACCGCACCCCGTAGATGTTGGCATTTGTTATTGCGCACAGATAACGCCTGCCAGAGTCCGATGTGGCCCCCGTGTTGGTCCAGCGCATCTAACACGTGGCCCGTTTAGAGGGCACACACACACACACACACGATAGTTGGACCATCGATTTCGATGATGTCCACCGTGCGCCCCACAACTGCAGCTGCAACGGTGGGAGCAGGGACGGTGACTTGCGCAGGGGTTTATAGTGCCAGTAGACTTGCGCAGCATCTACCTACACTCCCTCCTCCTCCCCCGCCTGAGCCCAGTGTTAAGACAGAGTCAAAAAGACCGGAGACGAGGGAGCCCGTAGGTAGATGCCTCGGACCGATCCTCAGCTTGGCGTTCCACCATACCCCCTGGTCCACAGAACAAATAACCAGGATTTTCACCAACACAACAGAGATTTGGAGACTGGCACGGCCGAAGCCGCGCCTAGGCGTGCCGCCAACGCCTGGCTCGGATCCCACGCTGTGGTGGGAATGCCATAAAGGCCACATTAAAAAGGAGCCATTGCAGCCTGACTCTCAGACCGCCTCCCGTTAAGGAGGAGGTTCACGGTACCCCGTCAGTTGGCAACCTTCCAAGCCACGGCTTTTAGCGCACCGTGATAGCTTCAAGCGCGTCAGATTGATTATAGTGAGGAAAATGCGCTGAGTCGTCGACCTCACTCTCCCTTCCCATTCCCACACCCCAGCCACTGTCCGAGCCGGTCAGTAGACTGGAGTGGGGAATGGGCGCGGTGGCTGACATGGTCGGCTGACCATGCCTGCGCGCGCCACAGCACGATCTGGCCCCCCATACACACACAAACATCAGGATTTCACACAACGGGGGTTGAACGGCGTGTCTCTCACTTGCGTGACAGTGCCGTGGAAGGTGCTGTTGCAGCCCGTCCCCAGCCCACCAGTCTGCCACTCCACACAACACACACACACACACACACACACACAACGTGACGAACTGCGTGAACCGAGAGCGGGCCTCAATCAGCAACCTTCCTATCCACGACACTTGACGTGTCGGGATAGTCTCGGACACAAGTCGCCCGTGCAGCCGAAGCCGCATGGGGACCGAGTCGAGATGCACACTTTCCACTTGCGTGGGAGGCGGCAGTTGAGTGCATGGGGTGTGTGAGGGTTGATGTCTGGCGGAGTGATGGTGTTAGGAGGTAGGGAGTGAGGGAATGCGTGGTGTGACCGGCGGTTGTTTACCGCAGGTCGTCGTGGATGCGCATGTGGCCGAATAGACCCATGCGATGCGTAAAGGTGCGAGGGCAGTGTGGGCAGTGAAGGCGAGTGCGGTGGGTGTAGGTTGGTGCTCCAGGCACTGGTTCGCCAGTCTCTGTGCGATGGATTCGCAAGTGACCGACCAGGCCGATGCGTGAGGTGAATGTGCGTGAACAGTGTGGGCATGAGTGGTCCGCGGTGTCGGTGTCATCTGTAGAGGAAGCAGTGGTGATAGTGGTGGTGGCGGTGGTGGTGGTCGGCGCGTGTGACGGTGGAGCGAGGATGGGTCTGGGCGTGGTGGATGTGTTGGATGTCGTGGCTGTATCGGAATTGTGGTCAATTCCGCTCTCGTGGATGCGCATGTGGCCGAATAGACCCATGCGATGAGTGAAGGTGCGATGGCAGTGTGGGCAGTGGAGGCGAGTGCGGTGGGTGTAGGTTGGTGCTCCAGGCACTGGTTCGCCAGTCTCTGTGCAATGGATTCGCAAGTGACCGACTAGGCCGATGCGTGAGGTGAAGGCGCGGTCGCAGTGAGGGCAGATGTAGTCCTGATCCTCATCACTGGAATCGGGAGAGGTGGTGGTGGTGGCGGTTATTGTGTCGGGGTTGGTGATGTGTGAGACGGCAGTCTGAACGGCCGCCGCTGGGGCAGTGGAGGAGAAGGAGGAGGATGGAAGTGGTGGTGCAGAAGGAGTGTCAGAGTTAGTTGGCGGAAGGGAGGAGGAAGGGGCGGGCGCGGGGACGATGGCTGGAGCAGTTCGAGAGGTGCAGTTGGTTCGGAGATGTACAACAAGTCCGATTCGTGCCCGGAATGTCCGTTGACATCGAGGACACGTTGGGAGCGGTTGTGCGACGGCGTTGCGGACTGGGCGAAGTTGTGATTTGCGGGCTTCGCGTTTCACTTTGGCGGCGGCGATGCGGTTGGCTTCGTAGATAGCAGCTCCCGTCTTCACTGTTCTCCTCCATGTCGGGCGATCGCGGGCGAGCTCTTCCCAGTTGGTCGGGTTGATTTGTAGGCGCTTCAGGGAGGACTTTAGGGTATCCTTGTAACGGCGAATTTGGCCTCCTTGACGACGAGAGCCCGTCGCGACGTCTCCGTAGAAGAAACGTTTGGGTAGTCGCTCGTTGTCCATGCGCACCAGATGGCCGCTCCAGCGCAGCTGTATTTGTCTCAACATGGAGTAGATGCTCAGAATTCCCGTCCGTTCCAGCACTTCGGTGTCGGGGATTCGATCCTGCCACTTCAGCCTCAGGATGCGACGAAGACAACTGAGGTGGGAGTGGTTTAGTCGACGTGCCTGCCTCGTGTAAACCGTCCAGGTCTCCGCTCCGTACAGTAGCGTCGGCAGGATGACGGCCTTGTACATCTTCAGCTTCGTGCTCAGTTGGAGACCATGAGGATTCCAAACTGTGCTTTTGAGGCGACCGAAGGCTTGACTGGCTTTCGAGATCCTGTTGGCGACTTCGTCGTCGATCTTGGTGTTGCGGGAGAGGGTGCTGCCCAGGTACGGGAAGTTCTCTACCACTTGCAGTTGAGTCCCATTCACGTTGATTTGCGGCGGGTTGGGGGCTGTGGCTGAATTGGGAGGCGGCTGATGCATCACCACCGTCTTCTGCGTGTTGATAACCAGCCCAAAGTTCTCGCAGGCGGCGGAGAATAGGTCCATGTTGCGTTGCATCTCCTCTTCCGAGGTGGTGTTCAGGGCGCAGTCGTCGGCGAAGAGGAGTTCGTGCACGGTGGCTGTGGATACACGCGATTGGAAGTTCATGCGCCGGTGATTCAGCAGATGACCGTCCGTTCTATAGGCGATGCGGATTCCAGGGCGTTCGTCGCGTTAGGCATCCATCAGCATGGCAGAGAACATAAGACTGAAGAGGGCAGGCGCCAGCACACAGCCCTGCTTCACTCCGTTGGTCACTGCGAATGCCTCTGAGACAGCGCCGTTGTACGTGACTCGCGCCATCATACCTTCGTGCAGCTGACGCACCATCTGAGTGAATCGCTCCGGACAGCCGAATTTCTGCATGATCTTCCACAGTACTTCAGGATTCACCGTGTCGAAGGCTTTCGTCAGGTCCACGAAGGTAGAGTACAGGTGGGTCCGCATCTCCTGGCACTTCTCCTGAAGTTGGCAGGCGGCGAAGATCATATCCGTGGTCCCACGATGACGACGGAAGCCGCATTGGCTTTCCGGCAGATGGCCCTGTTCCAAATGGATGTTGAGGCGGTTGAGCAGGATGCGAGCGAAGATCTTCCCGGCGATGTTCAGTAGGGAGATGCCGCGGTGGTTTCGCAGACTTGGCGATTCCCTTTGCGCTTGTATAGGTGCACGATAGTTGCGTCCTTGAAATCTTGCGGGACTTCACCTTGACGCCACATCTCCTGGAAGAGCGCAGTCAGGTGATCCATCAGTAGGGGACCTCCGTGCTTGTAGACCTCAGCAGGGATTGCGTCCGATCCGGGTGCTTTCCCGCTGGAGAGTTGCTGCACGGCCCTTTATGGTCTCCTGGAGAGATGGCGGGAGGTCGAGGTCCACGTTGGTCGCCACTTGCGGCAAGCGGGCGATGGCGGCGTCGGAGATGACGGAAGGGCGGTTGAGGATGCCCTGGAAATGCTCGGCCCATCGCTGTAGGATTTGCGTCTTCTCAGTCAGGAGAGTGCTGCCGTCGGCGCTGAGGAGAGGAGCAGTGCCCTTCGTCGGCGGACCGTAGACAGCTTTGATCGCGGAGAAGAAGTTCTTCCATTCGTTGCGGTCCGCGTAGCCTTGGATCTCCTCAGCTTTGCGAGCAGTCCAGGCGTCCTGCATCTCGCGCAGTCGTTGCTGAAGCTGTCGGCGACTGCGGTAGAAGGCAGCTTTGTTGTCCTTAGTAGGGTGATCTACGTAGGCTTTGTGGAGGCGGTTGTTCTCAGCAAGCAGATTTCTGATGGCGGCGTTGTTGTCGTCGAACCAGTCCTGGTGTTGGCGGGGAGCGCGACCGAGGACGGCGAGCGCCGTCGACTGGACCGTGTCTCGCAGTTGACACCAGCGGTTCTCCACGGAGGCGTTTTCGGCAGCGGCGGCGTCGTCGGCGGCAGCGATAGGAAGGTTGTCTAGCCGTTGAGCTAGCTCATCGCTGAAATGGAGATGGTGAGCGGGCAAAGACAACAAGGCAACATTCAGCTTACCTGGGGGTCGCTTACCTTGTGGTCTCCTGCGAGGCTGTAGGCGAATACGCATCTTCGAGATGACGAGGCGATGGTCGGTCCACCCGCCAGCACCCGGGATCGCCTTCGTCACCAGCACGTCCCGCTGATCTCGCCTCCGGACGAGGACATAGTCCAGTAGGTGCCACTGACGCGACCGACGATGCCTCCAGGTGGCCTTCTCTCGCTCCGGCAGACAGAAGAAGGTATTCGTCAGGGTAAGGCGGTGTTCTGCGCAGGTGCGGAGGAGCAGCAGGCCGTTGTCGTTGGAGCCGCGGAGACCGTGAGGACCCAGCACTCCCCTCCAGGCAGTATGGTCTGTGCCGACGCGGGCGTTGAAGTCGCCAAGGACGATCAACTTGTCCGCCTTCGACACAGTCGCCAAGAGGGCGTGCAGGTCCTCGTAGAATTTGTCTCTTGCGGCGGCGTCGGAACTGCTCTTCGGCGGAGCGTAGGCGCTGATGATGGTGGCGAACTTGCCTCCTCGCCGGAGGGGCAGGCGGAGACTCATCAGGCGGTCGTTGATTCCCTGCGGCAAACAGGGCAGTCGTCCCACGATGTCGGTCCGGATGGCGAAGGCGACGCCCGCGTCTCGTCGCTCTGCCCTGGGTCGGCCACTCCAGAAGAAGGTGTAACCGGCACCCACCTCCTCCAGCTGGCCTTGTTCGGAGAATCGGGTCTCGCTTAGTGCGGCGATGTCCACCTTGTAGCGCGCCAGTTCTCGTGCCACTAGCGCCGTCCTCCGTTCCGGCCGGTTGCTCCTCGGATTGTCTAAAAGGGAACGAACATTCTAGGCTGCCAGAGTGAGCGGGCTCACCCTGCCAGTCTGGCGACTGCTGCGGCGAAATGTAGGAGTAGGAGAAGAAGAAGAATAGGCTGGAAGATGAAGAGAGCGATTGTTGTTGTTGTTGTTTCGGTTTTGGCTGTTTCGACCGTGTTTTTTTTGTCTGCGGCCACGGCCAGCCTACAGACAGCGTGGTTCCCAGCGATATTTAGGGCACCTTTTCTAGCCCCCTCCCCCTCGCGGGGGCAGGCAACGCATCCCTGAACAGGGCTGCCCGGTTATCCCTGACGGCTGCCGGACTCCATTATGGGCCACGACTTTTTGTTAGTGAGAGAACGACCCGAATTAGCCTGGGACCTTGGTGGTGGTAATGATGTGATGGAGTGAAGTAGGAGAGAGCATACACACTAACTAACGCTAGGGGACTTAGAACTAGAGTGGACAAGCGGACACAGTCATCAGTCAGAGACAAAGTGAGGGCACCACACAAAGTCAAGCACCGTAACACCTAGCTATTAGTAGAGAGTGGCATAGACTGACGGACAGACAATCGCAGCAGGCATCGAGGGTGTCGTTTAGCTATTGACAGACAGACTAGCATATAAAGGGCAGGCAGCAAGCGCAGCGTACGACGCGGAACTTCAACAAACAAAAGGAAGAAACAAAGCAAACGCACTTACCTGAGGGGGAACTTACCTGGTGGCCTCCTGCGATGGTCCAGGCAAAGCCTAGTCTCGACGATGTCGACGCGAAGATCCATCCGGCCAGCGCAGACCACAGTACCGCGCGTGCAGTTGCACGCACGAATACCCTCACCTGGTTTAGCCCGCCCGTCGAGACGGTTGCTCGGTGTGTGGCCGCTGAGCAGAGCCCAGCTACGTGGAGCCACAGGTGAGAGTTAGGTGCCAGCAAATGGACGCTAGGCGTAGTCTCACCTGCAAGCAAGTGAGCGACCACTACGACCATCACGTGGACCCACCGCTGACACCCCTACACCCCCCCCCACACACACACACACACACACGCACGCACACACACGACAGTTCGTCCGTCGGTTTCGACGATGACCACCGTGTGCCCCACAGACTGCATTGTGGGAGCAGGGACGGTGACTTGCGCAGGGGTTTGTAGTGCCAGTAGACTTGCGCTGCATCTACCTACACTCTCTCCTCCTCCCCCGCCTGGGCCCGGTGTCAAGACAGAGTCAAGAAGACCAGAGACGAGGGAGGCCGCAGGTGGATGGCTCGGACGGATCCTCGCCTTGGCGTTCCACCACGCCCCCTGGTCCACACAACAATAACCAGGGTTTCAACCAACACAACAGAGATTTGGAGGCTGGCACGGCCGAAGCAGCCGCACCTAGGCGTGCCGCCAACGCCTGGCTCGGATCCCACACTGTGGTGGGAGTGCCATAAAAACTACATTAAAAAGGAGCCATCGCAGCCTGACTCTCAGACTACCACCAGTCAAAAAGGAGGTCCAATTTACCCCGTCAGTTGGCAACCATCCAAGCAGCGGCTTTTAGCGCACCTTGATAGCTTCAAGTGCGTCAGATTGTTTATAGTGAGGAAAGTGCGCTGAGTCGTCGACCTCACTCTCTCTTCCCATCCCCACACCCCAGCCGCTGTCCGAGCCGGTCAGTAGACTAAAGTGGGGAATGTGCGCGGTGGCTGGCATGGTCGCCTGACCATGCCTGCGCGCGCCACAGCACGACCTGCCCCCCCCCCCATACACACAAACACCAGGATTTCACACAACGGGGGTTGGACACACACACACACCGACGCGCACACACATACACACCCACGTGGCCCTTAAAGTTGACCAAGGCTGGCTCATTACAAGTACTCCTGGGGCTAATAGAAGAACGACGGTTAGGGGCCAATCGAACTCTGCAAGTTCATCAGCAGCCGTACGTGGTGCTTTATAAAATATGTGCTTGTACAGAAGTCTGTAGCGTCCGGATGCTTTCGACTGCTGGCCAAATTATCGGCTTTTGCAGTGATAAAAATGTCTGCCCTATGCCTTGCGCCTTGCCAAGATTACCGAGTGGCATTCTCCAGGGAGTTCTGTCCACAGATGCAAACTGCTCATTCCGCGTTGGTACAAAATGCATCCGTCTTCCTGGGTGGAAAATTAAAAAGTGGATGCCTATGCGCAATTTAGTTAAATCCATTCTCTATAAAGCTCGGTTGCTGATTAGAGTATATAACATATTAAAGAAAACTATGTTACAACAAACTGCAAATTCCCCATTTAATTGCACGTATTAAGGCCAAATGCACACGCCTGAGGTCCGCATGTGGCATCCGACATCAGGGCTAACTATGGTCACAGGAAATAAATGGAAAACGCCGCGTTTCATGGAAGCATATCCGATGACGTGATATCCGAAGAGTTGATGCGCACGGTAGAAAACGGAGAGAACATGCCGGCATTCTGGGCGCAGATATCTGTGCAGGCATCGCTTCTCAAATTCATTTTTAGAACAGAGAGAGGCAGAGAGGGATGGTGGGCGTTGGGCAATGTCAGCATCTTTGAGGTGAGAGGTTAGACAGGGGACATGGGCGGCAGGCTATTCTAACCGTTGGTCTGGGAGTGACAGGCAGTAGGAGAACTCCGGTAGGACGTACACATTTCGAACGCGGCAGTAGGGATCTGAGCTGTGCGCGTTTACCCTGTGAGGTAAAACCTCTGCCGAGGTTGTTCCCGTCGTCGTGGAGGGCAAGGAGATTGCATTTTTGGGATGTGAGGGACTTCTGAAAGGCGAAATTTGGCGAGGATTAAGTATATGCGCGGGGTAAGAAAGTACCAACTGTTGTTTAGCAAATTAACCAGTGATAGGGGGCGATCACCGATCGTTCTTACGGAACTCACTCGTGCCGTTGTACCTTACGGGCTCTCTCTCGAGCACAAGCAGCAGCTGCACAGCGGCGAATGATATATATGCAGAATAGTATTACCGACAAAGACAAGGGAGACTGGAATGGCCATTTGTGGCTTATTGGCCGTCGTCAGCCAGTCATACCCAATCCCGAAGTGTGGAACTCCCGAGGCTCGAACTCGCGACCTGTTGGTTTAGAAGTCCGCGCTCCTACTCAGTGTTTTAATGCACCTGCTTTGCTGTCAGGTGTATACATTCCAGCAACCATTATTGCAAATATTTTGTCTACTACCGGCCTGTTCTCTGTGCCAAACACTTTTTTAAAGTTAAGTTTTCCTCTTACCGAAGCATTATATGTGGAATGTGTAGAACAATGAAACAATGTAGGCATTCCAGTAGTACAAGTTGCAGTTGTCATTCTCTCGACTAAGTGTAGACGAGAACTCTACAGAACAACACTTTCTTCGAAAAATATCGTGGGCGTTTCTCCATAATTTTTCCATATCCCACACATATACTTACTCCTTATCGATAAAAGATTAGAAGAAATTATTTGCGTGGATAAATCTCAGGAACATTTTCTTGAGAATCTAAGTTTGTTATTCGTAAGCGAATGCGGAGTCGGCTGAAAGGATACATGATGTTTTTATAAATGCTACATCAGTATAAAACAAGTTGCTGCTCTTGAGTTCTCTTTTCTGGGTGAATTTATCGAACGCTGTGAAGTCAGTTGTGAGTTTTTCGAACCGTAATGAGTGTCGGTTTTGCCGTTTTATCTACCCGTAGGTCGATCCAAGCGATATAAAGTGTCTCACAAAACAAACACTGATTTAGGTACGTTTTTTAGGCCAACTCCTTTTCTCTATTCATATGATTTCATGATGTTATCAACATACGTTCTCTCTGGGCAACAGACCACCGACATAACATTTAGCGGTCAGATGTGGTTATGTAGCCGCACCTGAAGTAAACGAACTCCGGCCATGTGAAATACTGGACCGATGGTGATAGGGGTTTTACAGGCGAGCCGGGGAACTAACGGGCGAAGTGGCCAAGCAGTTTCATGCAAAAGAAAAGCTATTGAGAATATGCGGTTGTGTTTCGACTGGTTGAAAAACAGTTGCCCTAACTCTAACCCCTAACTTTAACCTCGAATCCTAACCCTACCCAAAAGTATCATGTCCATCAGGCGGCACTACATAACCACATACTTCTCTTTGGAATCTCTGCTCTGGTTGATGCCAGTTTGGCGTGTGTAGAAGGTAACGTTTAAATTAATGAAGAGTAGGAAAATAGATATAGATATATTCCCTTTAACAGGTGGCCCTGCCGTAGCTAATGGGCTAGTGTTGGACCGACGTTAAGGCTTAGGGCCGGAGATAGGATGCGGGAATGTACATCCATCCAGAAATTAACCGCAGGGCCATTTGTATTCCGGGGAAGTTCCTATTTCCCTGTTCTTCCAAAGCCTTATTTTATCGTTTGATATCTACAAAACTCTTTTACCGTTTTGTCCTATTTACGTTTGGTTTTGAGAGAAAAGTTTGTTCGCCTGCGAGCAGTGGTTCATTTATCAGACGGTTCAAATTTCCGAGAGTTATTCCCTAGCCTCTCGTCACAGGAACAACATAAGGTCCAGTCGAATCCGAAACAAGGCAAACATGTAATTTGAATCTCTTTTGACTTTACTCAGCTAAGCCTGAACCAGTGGATGTATGCCTGTGCTCTGAAGGCCGAAGACAGTCGACTGTCTTTAAAAGAAAGAACATCCAGCCTTGAGTTTATTCTAGGGACAAAGTAAACTTAGGGAAAACTATCAACAAAAGTTCTATTTCTACGGATGCATCTCCAAATATTCGAACTTCATTCCTCCTTCGTTAGATTTTTGTCCATCACGGCCTTATCTCACACCTCCTATTCGGTGAATGTATGACACACGTCACCTCTACACATCGGGGGAGGTCAAAGTGTATCATAAAGAATGCATTTTTCCCGTTTTTTAGCGAAAGAAATTGGCTTCACTCCGCAAAGGTACAAACCCGTATAATTCATTTTGACCAAACTCGGTTGTATTTGAATCCACGACAACAAGGGTTTTGGCTTTAGCACAGCCACTGCTCTGGCCACCCGAATTACGAGGCCAAAAAACCGACTAATCACGTGATCCTGGTATTCATCCTGAGGATTCTGAAGTGTATGAGCACTCAGCTTACTGCATCGGATTTGGTGGACTCCAGATGTTGCAGTATGCTGGAGAGGTAACGCGACACATATGTGATTAAACTCAGAGTTCGCGGTGGGGACTCGTAGATCAGATGGCTAGAGCTTTCGCTGTACCAAAACTTTCCCCTAGATGTTGTGGGTTCGACCCCCACTGAAGTCGCCGAGTTTTCGTAATTGGATCACCCATTCACAATACGCTGGGCGTATTTATTTTTGACCGTTTGGGGATTCCAAACTTTCAGCATGCATTTGCGGGAAAACCGTTTCTCGTAGGCACCAAAACGGGTCGCGGCAAATTTTTGGCCATAAATTGTTGGTTATTAACTCCGTCTCATATACTACTTGCCGTATTTAAGTAGTGGCGGCCGGGTCCAACGTGAATAAATAAAACACCATTGATTGGTGGGCAGACGGAGGAGCATCGATAGCTCATGAAATTTAGCTGCCTGAAGTAGCAGTGAACAGTCCGTCCACGACTATGCGAGAGCACCGAATGACTGAATGCTATTCCGAAAGCCAAGTCAGGGTGCATGCCTGGCGCATTAAGCCGAAGTATCAGCCGTTCAGAAAGGCGACTCTCGAACGACCATCCGCTTCGCTATGAATTTTCTGATCTAACTGACTTTACGTTGCTACCCCACAGATGGACTACGGCTGTGGTAGCGGTCAACCATCAGGTGTGGAAAGCCGGTAAACCATTATACACGGCGGAGTTCGTGGACGGGTCAGAGGCTTGTTGTGAACGATCGGGGCATGGGAGTCGCCCACAGCCCCCGAAGAGAACGAATTCTGAGGCAAACGCAACCGAAAGCTGGACACGACATTCTCAATTACGGCTAGTTATATTCGATCATTTGACGATCAGACCACAACTGTCCACTCCTCATTTGTGTTTCGACTGAAGCTAAAGTAATCCTCTGTGAGTCAGGCAAAATGCCAGTGCAATTCTATGAGTCCGCTTTCGGTTTTGTAGACGGTCTCGTGTCGTTTTAAAATGTCTCGAATTAAGCCGGAGGTCATTAAGGCGTCACTTTACGTCTGAGACTCTAACCCATAACAAATAAGCGGAGGGGGGGTTGGAATGTAAGACAAATCAGGACCCGCTAACTTTGTAAACGCCAGACATAACGCAGGACTACTGAAGTCAGGATGCCTTTGCATGTTAACTCAAAGAGTAGTGGAATTGTGACTCACCTTTGATGGAGCGGAGAATGGGTTGACTGGCAGTTTGTCAAGTTGGGGGTCATAATCTGTGCTGTCGTGTCATTGGCATAGAGGAGATTCACTTCTGGACCCAATGCGACTTCATTTACATTTCGCTGACGATTGGAGTATCGCACTTTATCGTCTCGCCTTAGGCCCAGCTCAAACTGCAAGTTGTCGCTGACCGATTCGACGGTTGCTTTGTTGTGAAATGTGTGCACGCTGTCTGATGTGACTGCATAACTGTTCCCTACTCCAAAGCCAACCACGCTCGCCCCCATTGCCTGTGGGAACATGACGTTTTGTCCGATAGAAGAAGCCGGTAGCAATGTGTTTGCTTTCGACGCCTCGTCAGTAGGCTTCGAGGGATCTTTGTAAACCTCCGATTTATGTCGGTGAGTTGTCATCACCTCCGAGGAGACATTCGGTTCCAATTTGCCCGCTGGCTGATATCGAGGACTTCGTGTTTCCATCGGATTTTCAAAAGACCCCTGAAATTCGATTGGGGTGATGTGTCGCAAAGTGTACTCAGTCTCTGCACCTCGAGGGTTGGCGACACCGCGACTGACGCCCACTTTGGCCATATTTGGCTGAACTAGGGAATTCCGAGTAGAAGTATCTGCGCGCGCTGAACCATCGATGAGAAATTCATTGTAGGAAGGCGTTGAATGGAAGTGAATGTAACTCTGTTCCACATAGTTTACCTGTTGCGGCATACTGCGCAGAATGTCAGCCTCGAACTGGTTGTTTTCGTTGGCTGCAGAGGAGGCGTTCCAGAGGTTGCTCCCGATCTTTCGACGCAACTTCTTGCGTCTCCAGTGAGCACAGAGACTGACCGCGGGGAGGGTGGTTTCATGGTCTTGTCGTACAGTCTTGTGAGCAAAGAGCTGGCGATTTCGAGAGACGAGACAGCCACATGCCATTGAGAGGCAGAGCATTGTGCATAGCGCGATGATTATAACTATGAGCTGGGTTTTTGGTTGGCAGAACACGTGTTTGCAGCCCTGAGTGCCTAAAAGGTATTAAATGAATAAGCAGATCATACGCCATGTCTAATCTCAATAATTAATTAATGAACGAGAAATTGAATTGACAAATGTTATGTAGTACAGGTGAAACGACACATTTTTACGAAAAATGTGTATTTTATAGCAAAACATATGTACGCCATAGGATGCAATTTTAGAGCGGAAGGGTTCTCACGTGAGTCGTTGGCAGGTCTTTTGAATATTAGTAAGGTTGCTCTCTGGCGAAGAGTTGATGATAGAACCGTAGCCAGAAACAAGCACTGTGGATTAAAACGGTCAGCAAGTATGACAGACGACGATCTTATTCGTCATCAATATATGCCCTTGAAGGCCATTCATAGGGAACATCTGTCGATATTCTCTATGACCATAATCCGGAAAAGGATTCAAGAATTTAAACTGCATCAACAACGGACCATGATCAAGGCGTTTATAAGTAGGAAACCCACTGCAAAACCTTTTGATGTGCTCAGAAATATATCGATTACCGGCCTTCATGCCGGAGGAGCGGCTTCTTCTGCGATTAAATCGTATTTTTGACATGCCTATGAAGTCGACCCAGATGGTCATATGTTGAAATAGCCTCCCAAAAGTGCATATTGCATTGGGCGCAACCTTCAAGAAATGCCGACGGTTTGGATGGCCAGTAAGTCCTGGAAGACCACTCTGGAAGTTGATTACGGGGACCATCAACATCAAGGTATTCGTCATAGATCTTTTGTATTTGCTATTATTTTTCATTATTTTCCCACTTCATGCGCCTCTTCCCCTTATACATCCTCATAGTTAGCCCTAATTAAGCAAAATGTACCAGCCACTTGCTAAAATTATAGCCTAGTGAAAGCTGACTATCTGTACGTCAGTAAATATTAAGTTGCAAACCCAGCCCTCTTCCCAAAAACAGTCGTTTTTCACGGCTGTAAAACTTGGGGAAGGCAAACTTAGAAGGAGTCGGCGTTTTTTGTGCAAACTCACGACATTTCTTAAGTAAGCACACCTACCATATATCTCAAATCAACGGCACGGTATAGGACCCACTTAAACTTCCACAGAATGTAGATAATTCCATATTAGGCTTTATCTTGGCATTCGTTTGCAGGCCGTTGCAGACACTATACTGCAAACAACAATAACTTCCCTTGACATCAAAGCATTACTCAAACTCCGTTTTTTGGAGAATTTGCTCTTTTGTTTGTATTTTAACTGACGCAGTCATATTCGTTGCCATAAGAAAGCGTACGAGATGATTTTCGGCAGAAATTCAGATTCTGCGTTTTCTTGCATTTCGATAGTCTTCTATCTGTTCCGCTGACCCTCATTACCGTCATTCCCGTATATAACCCATAGTCTGCCGGTAGTTAAGTGGTGTCCCTTACAATACCGTTGCCACCTATCTTTCCATCAGATGTTCGCGTTTATAAGAGCCATTCTATCCCTCATAAGTAGTGTAATCCAGTTTACCTGGACAGTTATCTATGTAGCTTAGCCATTTACTCATTAGACGCAAAGCTTAGACATCGCACTGATACGCGTAAAAAACCGCAAACTAATGCTACTTTATTAACGAGTCTCCCAATCGGTTCGAAACCCTAATACTTTTCTCAACCGGGCATCTCAATTTGTCTTGTTATATTTTCCTCTGCCAAAATAAGAAGACAATGTGATTTCTTACCAAATGGGCAAAAGAAAACATATTTTGACGAATGCTCAGGAAGAATGCCCATTAACGCAACGTTACGGATAAATAATCGAAACCATCATCAAATACATCACTAGGTAAGGTTTGTGGACGAACAGGTGATGTAACGTACAGTCATTGATCGGCCTCATGAATGGTTAATGAAATTCTAAAATACGTTTATCTTCAGGGAGGCTTATTAATGAAAGTTTTAATACTGATAATCATGTGGCAGAATGCCGGAATATTATAAAAACGCCAAAATATCCGCTTTTAAATGCCCGCCCGAAATAAGAGTGCTCGTTTAAAAATGGCCACGTAAATGGCGGGGATTTTTTCTACTGATTTTCGTTGTCCTCCGCAAACTGATTGCGAGAAAGAAAATTTTTGTGCACGTTTTGAAGAAAATATTTCATTATATGTGGATATCGAACATTAATATAAAAATGTCCGCTATTTACACAGTAGTTTTGTAGCGTTTGCTCTGATTGCATGCAGCCGAAAAAGGTGCACTTTTGGCGTGCCTGAAATATTACGGTATAATGCCGCAAGATAATCAATATTAAAACTCTGCCTAGACACTCTTGCTTAGTGCGGAACGTATTTCACTATTGCAGTCAACTGTTTTTGAAATCTGTCACTGACTGTACACAGGCTGCAATCGACAGACAAATACATGGCTGTAAGCATACCGCGAGTTGATGAGGATATCCTGTCGGATGTGAGCGTACTCCCTCTACAGCTACTGCAACGGCGGACCATATTAGCGGGCAACCATTGAGATACAAATTAACTCTTGTCGATAAAACAAAAAACAACGATTGACCTGCACGGTCGGGGAATCATGGCGTCAAGAGCATAAATCCGCGGTGCATTCAGGGGCCGTTCATTCTAATAGGTATCTATCCACTTTGAAACCACATTGGGTAAAGTATGCAATCCTTGCACCTTTTAGTGCTTTCATATGGCAGTGGTTCCAAAGAGTGGTTTGAGTAAAAATTTAAAATCTGATATAAGAGCAAAACGGTTGCTATAACCAACTTATTGTGTAACAATTCTCTTCCTTGATTTATCGCATACAACCGCTTTTTATAAGTTGTAAAATCTGTAAGGCTGTGTAGGGCGATTAGTTCTACGGAAAAGCAGTGTCATTTATGCAGTGGCTCGATTTTTTTCTGGAAGAATCGCCGGAGCTAATAAAAGAACCAAATTAAGTAATCCAAATAAATTATGCTGTGTTTCGACTTTTACTCACACGAGCTTAAAAGTGATTGCTGAAGAACAAAGCTAAATCGGAGTAATTCATGTATTTCTGTTAACTACTATGCGCAGGTTCGGTAGTTAAGCGCAGGCTGAATCGTCTTAAAAAGCTAGTATTCGCTGTAAGACACGTACGTATGATTAGAACTGTTAAACATACTGACAAACATGGTGAAATAATTTGTTGCTGTGCTCGAAGAGAATACAAGAGGAGCAGTCTTTTGCAGCAAAAGATAAATCAGTGTCAGTCGTTCAAAAAGATCGCTTTTAGATTTATCAAAGACGTTCTCAATACCAGCTGAGGGAATTCACTATGATTGCTACACGGGCAATTACCAAAAGCTCGGGGCATAACAAAACGTATTAAGTTGTTTGTTTTGCGTTTTAATAACCGATCTTTGTGCACAAGACATAACATATTTCGTAGTAGTTTTACCGGCTTGTGAAAACTCGAGTTTCCTCGCATTCATGCGAGCTTACTTTGTTAAGAAAATCGTGAAACGTCATTATAAGTGCAAATGCGTTTATCATGTTCCTACCAAGTAGAGTCTGTTTAAATTTACTTTCGCTGCGGTCGGAAAGGGAAAAGAAACATTCGGATTACTCATTAAATGATCGATATTATCGACGGCAACCGACAGTAAAAGTGTCCGTGGCTTTAGTGGCAAAACGTTACGCTCAATGACTAAGGATCCAAATCCGGAGTTGCATACGTCTACCTGATGACCACTAACAAGTCAGAAGTGGCAAATTTTGGGCTCATTCGTCTCCACCGGCAACCTAGTATTTGGATTTCACTACATATCTGGGGTGATGATGACGATGGCGACGATGATGCTTGTGGTGGTGGTGGTGGCGGTGGGGATGGTGGACTGGTGGGCTAAGGTGTCTCATTCTTAACGTGACCAGCGGCATTCTCACACATGTGAAATATACGCCGTGCAACCCTGTTGCGTGAAATCCTGGTGTTTGTGTTTGAGGAACCAGGTCGTTCATGTGGAGCGCGCAGACAAGATCATTAGATATGGCCTCCACCGCGCCCATTCGCCGCACCTATCAACTGACCGGCTCGGACAGTGACTAGGGCCTGGAAATGGAAAGCGACAGTGAGATCGACGTCTCAGCGCGTTTTCCTCACTATAAATAATTCGACGCGCTTAAAACTATCATGGTATGCTAAAAGCCGTGGCCTGAAAGATTACCGACTGACGGGATAACTTGGGTTTCGCAGTAGGTCCAGTTTTGTGCACTTGTGCGGAATGGCCGGCTGGTTCTCTAAGAATCAGGCTGCAATGACTTTTTTGTAATAGGGTCATTATGTCACTCCTACTCTGTGGGATATGGGCAGATGTGATAGAACGCCTAGGCGCGGTTCCAGCCGCGCCAGCCCCTTTTTGTTGTTGGTTAAAAACCTGGTCATTCGTTGTGTGGACCAAGGGGTGTGAAGTGGGACACCAAGGTGAGGGCTCGACCGTGCCATCCACCTGCGTCCTCCCTGCCTCCGGTTTTCTTGACTTTGTTTTGACATTGAGTCTAGGCGGGGGAAGGAGGATTGAGTGCGATAGATGCTGCGCCAATCTGCATTCATTATAAATAAAAATCCTGCGCAAGTCACCGTGTCTACTTCACCTTGCAGCGGACATCATCGGCAACGACGGTTGAACTGCTAATGATGATGATAATGATGCACACAGCCATTTTCCAGTCTGCAAGCAGCTTTTTCTTTTGTTTTGGGGTGTTTACGATCAATTTTACGAAACTTACCCGTCCCTGATAATTTGTCGTTTGTTTATCATTCGCTTGCGTTGTCTGTGCTGCATTGAAAGTTACTTTGCTGCACTTTATTTCATAATTAACGCCTGGAACTCGCATTTCGTTTTGGTGAGATCAATCGCCTGCGAACTCGTGTCCTGTTGACAACTGCTCATTCTCTCCCTCGCCAAGCGGATCGATAAAACTGATTTATCGCACGCCTTCTATCCTGGCCTTTATAGGCGGCATCGTCTGTGAACAGCCAGCCGTTAGGTAGCACTTGGGAGACTTCTTATTCTGCCTTGAATTCACCCGATGGTAAATAATGAGGACACGCGTGGTCAGCTTCGAGCCTGTCCACAGGCTCTGAGAGAGGTTTGGATTTAATAGGGGATAAGCAAATTCGGCGGAACTTCGAGGGGAATTTTGACAGGCGTTTATCCATCTTCCCGCACTGCGTAAGGCTCCCTTTTACTCTTAGGCTAATGAAACTACTAATGTAGAAGTGGTTGGATGTAGTCTAACTGTTAAGTCTCTTTTTACCAGTAGCCATTTTGTCGTGTCCTGTTGACAACTGCCCATTCTCTTCCTCGCCAAACGGATCGAGGAACCTGATTTATCGCACGCTTTCTAACCTGGCCTATACAGGCAGCCAGTCGTTAGGTCGCACTTGGGGACCTCTTATTTTGCCTTGAAATCACCCGATGATAAATACTGACAACAAGCGTGGTCAGCTTCAAGCCTGTCCACAGGCCCTGAGAGAAAGGCTTGGGTTTAATAGGGGATAAGCAAATTCGGAAGAAAATCGGGGGGAATTCTGACAGGCGTTTATATATCTTCTTCAACTGTATAAGGTTCCCCTTCTCTCTTAGGCAAAAAGAAACTACTAATGTAGAAGTGTTTGGGAGATGTCAGATTGTTAAGTCTCTTTTTAACAGTAGCCATTTCGTCGGCCCTTAAATTAAGATGCATTCGGACGCCGGCCTCTGTGTGTCGTACTCATAAAATCGTCAGGCGACTACAGCAACATCGTGTTCCGCCATAAAAAAGGACAATAAATTATCCCCATTCAGCGGCGACCCATGGATAAGGCGACTGAAACGGTAGGGGATATTAAGTGGATGAAAAGCGATTGCTAGTACAAGTACCACGCAAGGCGTGCCGACGAGAATGATGGGGGTGAACATTATATCTCGGCATCATCTCTGTGGCACTTTGCACGACCTTTCTTTTCCGCTACATATTTACCCCGGCAAGGAGGAGTCCTCCGTTTGTGTATATTGCGCAATTAACCGATGCGTAGCATCTGCGTAGGGGTTATTTTCAGAATGTTCTATAGCACAGCCGGTGTGATAACTTTCTTCGACCAATGGATAGCCAGTAGCTGCGTCAGCAAACATGGCTTCTGTGAGCGCATAGAAACAAATATTTCAGACGCGCTGCTGAAACCCCAAATTAGCGTCAGGCGAATGCTAGGCGGCCTCCAAATGACACAACTGTCAGCTATGCGACACTTCACTTTGACTGTCGCATCCGACTATGTCCATCGTATGCTCCACAGCAAGGTGGATTAGTTTATGGGGGATTTAGACTTGCACAGCATCAATCGCACGCTCCCCTCCCCCCACCTGGGTCCGGCGTCAAGACATTGTTAAAACAAACGGGGCGGAGGAATGCACAGGTGGCTGGCACAGCCGGACCCAGACCAAGACGTACCACCACACCCCCTGGTACACAACAAACGCTTGACCAGGATTTTAACCAACAACAGCACCACAACGGGTCCAAAAGATGATTGGACAGAGGGAGCGTACGCGCATCTACCGGTAGAGAACCAGGTGTCAGAGAACTAGCAACGCATGCTAGGCTGTGAGTCCCACGGTTTGCTGACCCCGACATTGCAGACGCTTGCAGACCTTCAGTCCCAGAAGAGTGATGTCAGCTATCTACCTAATCTGTTGCTTATTTCCGACTAGCAAAGCAAAATTAAAATCTGTTCAATATGTTTAAGGGTAGTAAACAGTTCCTTCGTGACTTACGCAAACATCCGGTACACCGTCCAGAGTATCTTTTTTGTTTACTTATGCCTTCTCCATTACACGCGATCTGACGTGATATACCGTCATGTCTTTCTCTGCTGTAATGTAGAAGGGCAACCCGACCTTGTTTAAATGTAACCTTGTCAGTCTTGTTCTTTTTTGACTCGCATGTTTTTCGACCTTGAGTTTTAGCTACCGCGTTGGAAGGATGCGAAGAGGGCTAGTCAAGAGAACGCCGGAAAGAAGCTGGAGCAGAAGCAATTACTGCGTGTTGTTATATTTCCAATAAACGTTCTTACCACCAATCTATCCTACTTTTCATGTACTTACACTTTGAAAATAGTGAGATCACTTCATATAAGTTTTTTCGAATTCTGATAAAGGAGGCATCCAACCAGAAGAACCAATAAGGAAGCATACACAGACAGTTATCTAGAGAAAGAAACCAACCCGTACCCTTACGTGGCTCGGACATAACAGTGAATTAAGAATTAATGTATGAATATTAGTCATTCCTTGCACTTGTTATTTACTTGATTGAATCCTGTCCTATAACTATTAAGAATCTGGGGCCCAAGCTTCAATCAGTTTAGGTCTGGGCCTCGGATGAGAACTCGGTCATTCGATTTATCGATCTGGCGCCGGCGTACAGAGCCCTGCGTAGTCACCTCCAGTCTTGCGCCGCCGGTCGATGATTCGTCTACATGCCTTATAACTGTCGCTTGTTCTGCTGCTGCTGCTGCTATCTCTGACGATGGACTCCTGTACGAGTCTGAAAGCTCAGGACAGTAAACACAGGCTAATAAAGCTCTTGTCCCGGCGATCGTGTCTCCTTCTTCAATAAACACAGTGTTCCGGTGCTCGACACCTCTTCTTCACTTATGCATACACCTACAACTCAAAGTTTCGCCTTCATTCGTATTCACAATCATGCAGAAAAAGTTCTTTTATTAGCGAAATTTACTGGATTTGCAAACTAAGATGTCAGATTAATCAGTCAAATTTATTCTGAAGGAATGTAAAAAAGCTAATTAAAATTCTTAAAGTGATGCATTTCATTGTTAGCATGACAAAGAAACTGAAGATTTAAGATCAGAAGGAAGCTTAATTAGCTGCATTTTCCACTGTTTTCATCACAAGTGTGCTTTATTCTCGCATTTAGCATCAATTCCAGGGGGAATGTGAAAAGTTGGTCGACTTTCTTAAAACAACGTACTCACTTGTGAGCATGGTAATATTAACTTATTTGAAAAATGTTTCCCCGTCTATATCGTTGTAAAACGTGATGCTTCACTGAAAATGTATATATGTGTTATGCACACGGTCTGCCCACGCTCCGGGGTTTAGAAATTGGCATCTGCAGCTGGGGTTATATATTGTTATTAGCCGTTTGATAATGTCATCAGAAATTCACCTGAAAGGTAGAGACTTGGACAGCAGTGAATATCAGTCGGTTGCATGAGCTTTCATCACACGGAAGCCGCACGCAGAGTTTTTACCGCAAGGGCGCACACAACAATTTAACATCAATTCATTCTCCCTTAATAATTATCGCATACAGTAGAGTCGGCGATCAGACGAAGACGCGATCGCCTGAACAAGGGCTTTTCTGTCCAGAAAAGCGACGCAAATAGTAAACTCCAACAGTAACCACCCAATCAGTCACAAAGGCAGTTGCGCAAGAACGCGATATAGGCGTGTTGAGACGCACTGCAGTGAACCGGAAGAGAAGGTTGCCGAATCCCAATAACATCGACGGGTTTTTAGAGAAAATGGTTACCCGCACAACTTCGTCAACCGGTGCATGCGCAAACGAGACGAGCGACAAAACCGTACCGACCCCAAATTCTGGCGAGCGTTCTCGTACATCAAAAACCCGACCACACATTCAAGTTCGATGAGGCCGAAATTCTCGCGAGAGAGGATAATCGCGTGAGCCGCGAGTTGCTTGAGTCATGGTTCACGGGACCTCAGTCTATCAAAAAGTTCAACGACATTCCCACTCCATATTCTGCGATGAGGCATAGACTGGCCAAAGCAATTGACCACTCGAGGAGCGCGCAAGCACGTGAGCCAGATGGCTGAGCAATCATCACGCCAGCATCCAACACGGGTGATGAGATGTCAGCAATTAACAACTTGCATGCCGGCCATCAAGCAATTAGCGCACCAGCGGGCAACAATCCTTGATAAAGGGGAGCGCGGTTAATTGCTATAGGTATGCGGTAGCATAGCGACTGCATCCTATAAATACTGCAACTTCCTGTGCACGAGTCACCCTTTTCTGCCACTGTCTCTGATGATGGATTCAAGTGAGAATCCGAAACGTCAGGTGAATAAAGCCCTTGTTCCAGCGATTGCTTCTTCTTTTTCTGATCAACTTGTCCTTGGAACTCGCATCTTCGCTTGCATCGGCAGTAGACTCGGTATTAATCCGAACATGACTATGTGCAGAAGATTTATTTTGCCTTCTGAGGTTCCTATACTCGCCCAATCAAGTATGTTAAAAATAATCAGGCTAATAGTGTTCTTCGTTCTTAATTTGTGAGATTAAAGGCGTGTATTCTCGTATCCGTTACACGCCCTTTGAACGCTAGCCAGACTAAACAAGTGACTTTGAAGTGAAATGGAGGAAGCTAATTTATTAACCGACTCTTCGCAGTCAGAGTACTATAAGGGATAAATTCGTAAAAGCAAAGTAAAAACATTGCTTTTTGTTAAATTTAGTAGTCTGTCAGATACCAGTCTGCGATTACTTATTTAGGACATGGCTGCGACAGAAGAATATATCACATCAAGATAGACATCCACGATTCGCGAGCAATTTTAGTGATTGTCATCTTCTTGTCATAATGAGATTGAAGTTAGTGTTAAATGTATGTTAAGGCTATTTAATGCTCAAAATTCAGGAGAGATCCACGCTCAGTTTTGCCTTCTAATCAAACGGAGAGAGATGGAAGCGAATGGCGATTATTTACGTCTGCCCCATAGGGCAAATATCCCGATAGCAACCTGTTGTCGGAAGTTGTTTCATGCAAACCTCAGTAAACGCTAAGCTGGAGAGTTCAAAAGAATGTTTCGGCCATGATGTACTAGAGGCTTTCCAATTACCGCCCTCAAGATGACTGATCGAGCAACGTCAGTCTTCGGTCAGGCGTAGATGTGAACAAAGCCTAGGAACGTATTCGACCCCAAGTAGTTTTCCTCCCCGTTGCTAATGCGTTGTCAAAAGTACTGCTAGGCATCGAATACAATGTACTATGAGAACAAAAGGCTGCAATGTACCTCTCACTGCTGTCAAGTGAGCCCAAGTATTTGAGAAGACTGGCTACCTTCGGGAGGGGAAAGGCTTACTGGAGGATCTCTCAATTTGTACGCCATATACAGTAGATGTGCTAACTCATGAAATGTCAACCAAAATTTCGAAATGTGTTCTCGTTTCGAAAAGATAAATTAAGTAGTGTTGTAAGATTAATCATGATGCGGCATGAGTCTAAAATGATCCAGTTACCTCAGGGTGTCGGCTTTCGAATGAACCTATTCTCGGATGCATGAAAGCTCTATACTCTGCGAAAAATGACTACTAAGTAGTATGCAATTTTCTCGTTGATTTTCGATGCTGTTTAAAATTCAATTATATTTTATGGAACACGCATAAAAATATTCATTTTTTTACTTATTCGGTACAAAATCACGTATTATTTCAACTTCCTACTCAAGCGAAGAGTATAATTCGGTTTTAGAAAACTTTTCTAGTTCCCGGATAATTTTGAACCCCACCTGCTGTTACCCTTGCATTCACGGTTTCAAAACTACAAGCTGTATATTTTCCATGTACGGGAAACCATGCATTAGTCTACGGTGTTAAGAGGAGACCATATGGGATTCATGAAAGTAAGCAGTGGACTTGAGCAATATTGCTAACTTTACAAGCCGAATTCGTAAATGCAGATACATGACGTTTTATGAGGGGCGATTTCACTGTACTAACAAATCTTACAGTTAAAAACTTTTTTAAAGCCGAATTATACTCTTCTTTTGAGTATGAAATTGGAATAAGACGTAATTTTCTACCGCATAAGTAAACAAATGAATATTTTAATTTATGTTTCCATGAAATATAATTGAATTTTCAAGGGCATCGAAAATTAATGAGAAAATTGCATGCTACTTACGTAGTCATTTTTTGCAGAGTATAGATCTTGCATGCAGCGAAAAATAAGTTTTTTTCCGAAAGCCGACACCATTGGGTAACTGGATCATTATAGATTTATGATGCATCCTGATTAGTTTTACAACGCTACTAAATTTATCTTTTCGAAACGAGAACGCATTTTTAAATTTTGGTTGACATTTCATGAGTAAGCACATCTACTGTAAGTTCAACCCCGAAAAAAAGCTGACGCACAAAATTAATACGGCGTTTTTGTCCATTAAGGACCTATATGTAATAGTATAACAACGTCTCAAGTAATGTCTTCTACTCCACGCATGCCAGTTTGTTACCTAACTAAGCGATTATTCCACTGTCTTAATTTTTAAATGTTATCTCGACACCACAATCAGCTCGATAGCAAAAGTCTTGGTAAAACTTAAATGGAGCAAGTCTACAACCTACCGAGGTCATGTTATTTTTTAAGTGTCGTCTCACTGGCGGTAGAAATAATCTAAATTCTCTGCCAATGAAAATATTACAAAACGGGAAACCATCCTGGTTATTCCTAAATCTTTCAACGCCTAAATAAGGAGCCAACATTGTGCAAACATTGGAATAAATAGGCGAACTGTATTTTCCGGCAAACATTTTAATGGCCTAGATAACTGTAGATTACATAATGGTCGCTGAGGTCCATTTTTGGAACAAAACTTATTATTGCCGAGATAAAGATCCCAGTCAGCCGTCTAAAAAGTACTCATGATTCACTCAGGTGGTGAGATAATTTATTTAAAATTTAATTTGCTTGAGCATGAAACCATTTTTCCTCCATTCCTTCGGATATATATATAGTTTTCACAAATCCAGCTGATGCAAGATAAATATTATTCATTTTCAGACTGAATCCTGAAGACGTTTTTCATGTGAGAATAAAAGAAAACTATCCCCGTATTTTATAATTTTCGGATTATGCTTCCAAATGGCATAAATCTTATCATATTTGGTCTTATACCAAAACAGCGCGATAATATGTGACAATGTACTCTGATAAACTAGCCTCACGTCCCAGACTATCAGAGTAGTTGGGCTTACTCACAAAACGTCAACCGAAATTCTAAAATGCGTTTTCATTTTGTAAAGATTTATTAAGCAGGGTTGCAAACGTCGTCAGCCTGCAACATAATTCTATTATATGTCGGTTACCTTAGGATGCTAGCATTCGAACAAACTCTTTTTCGCCAGCATACTAAATTAACACTCTGTAAAAAAGACAACTTAAGTAGCATGAATTTTTCTCAACTATTTTCGATTCTCCTAAAAGTGTGATTTTATTTCATGAAAAGCATGCATACAAATATTCATTCTTTTGCTTATTCAGTAGCAACTTACGTCTTCCTTTAATTCTTTACTCAGAGGAGAAATATAATGCGCTTTCAAAAAAGTTTCTAATTGTGGGACGCTTACATGCCGTAAAATGGCTGTTCATAAACGTCATGTCTCTGCATTTACCAATGTGGCTTGTAAAGTTACCAACATGGCTCAATTTCACAGTTTAATTTTATGAACTCTATATAGTCCCTCTTTATTGCCGTAGAGAAATGTGTGGTTTTCCGTGCGTGAAAAATATACGGTTTTTAGTTTGGAAAGCCTGAATTCAAGTGTAACGGTAAAGCGGGTTCAAAATTATTCGGGAATTGGAAAGGTTTTTAAATCCCTACCTTCGACTATAAGATTGGAAGAAGACGTCATTTTCTACTAAACGAGTAAGATGGTGAATATGCTTATGCATGTTTTTTGTGGAATATTATTGAACTTCCAAGGGCATTAAAAATCAACGAAAAAAACCCATGCTACTTAAGTAGCCATTTTTTACATGGTGTAGTTGTTTCCTGCAGCTGGAAGGAAGTTACTTCGAAAGCTGACATCCCAAGGTAACCGAAATACTATAGAATTATGATGCAGGCTGACTAGTTTTAAAACCCATCTTTTCGAAACGAAAGCGCATTTCAAATTTCGGTTGACATTTCATGCGTTAGCCTACCAACTGTAAATTTCTTAGACTGACTGTTGCTGAGTATTGGAAAAATAAGACATTAGGGGCATGTCAGCATGGAAATAAGCGTTTAAAAACAAATATTGAATTATGCATATTAAGTAAGTTACCCTGGGCCGTTGAGCCTTTGTTTACAGTTGAGCGCGGATTGATTACCTCAACAGTCGCTGACCGCACTTCGAAGTGCACATGCGGAGGCAAGAACGTCACTGGGACTTCAGATTGATTTTGGCCCATTGGAGAACCACAGGTTTTTGGCTATAAATGAAAACACATGGCAGTATTTGCCCGTCATATAAAAGATTCAGAGAGCACTACAGATATGCATTAGATTTTAACCGAAATTCTGATGTGAGCCTCTGATTCGAAAAGATTACTTAAGTAGCGACGGACTATTAATTATCATACAACATAATGCCAAGATACCTCGGTCACGTCAACCTATTGGTAACCACCTGAAAAATATACGCTTTCTAAAGTCTGGCTACATATAAAGTGGGCATTTTTAGCGATGGTTTTTTGCGCTTCTCTAAACGCGAACGTAATTACTCGAAAACGTTTAGAAGAAATATATTTTATTGAGCCTTTCTGTTAGCAATTTGTATTTTCTTTGTTTTTTTTACTTGACAAAGAGAGGTACTTCCAGTTTTAAAGGTGTTTTAACTGGGGCCTTTTATAAACACCCCGGAATTTCCAGACGCGCAGTTTTTGAATTATCATTTAAAAATGTTGCTTATATGGTGGACAGTATGGAGAATTTTTATTGCAAAATTTTATGATCACTTATAGCATAAAAATGCATAATTTTCGTTACATGCAACCGTACACCTTGTAGGTTTGAAACCCTGAATGCACATGTAATTGCTGGTTTGGTTCAACATGATTCGCGGATTGCAAAAGAGTTTCAAAAACAAATGTCACAATTCCTTCAAGTATAACATTCAGAAAAGATATTCACGTGCTACGAACTGAGTAATAGATCGAGAATATAAGCGAATACTTTTACAATATACACTTGAATAAACAGTAAAATCGAAAACAATGGAAAATATCCACACTAAGTGAAAAGCCAGTGTTCGGAAATTGCTGTTTTTTCAGCTGTCGCAAAGAAACTAGCTCAAAAGCAGCATCATGAGTGACGGATACGTCATGAGATTGTGCTGCTTAGTAGTTAACGATCCAGGATTACTTAAATAATATTTTAAATAAGATGTGATCATTCAACCTCACCTGATGAACCCAGTACTGTTAGTGATAAGGGTTAGGTGTCAGATTGAGGTGGTTAGGGTTAGGGATTAAGGTTAACAGTTAGAGCAACTATTTCTCAATCACTCAAAGTACAACCGTGCATTTCCAATAGCTTCTCTTTTGACCTCGTTGCCTGTGCGTCCCCCAGTCATGCTTGTAAAAATCCCTTTTACCACCGGCCTCGTATTACAGGCGCTACGGTTTGTTTGCTGCGGGTGGGGCTACATAACCATATCTGACCGTATCTTCCAATCAAAAATACATTTCAGAATTTCTGTCAGCAGTTCTCGAGATAACGCACTGTTTGCGTGCCACGATTTCAACTGACGAAATAGTTATTATTATTAGTAGATGTGCTAACTCATGAAATGTCAACAAAAATTTCGAATTGCGTTATTGTTTCGAAAAGATAAATTAAGTGGTGTTGTAAAACTAATCATTATGCAGCATAAATCTAGAATGGTCCAGTTACCTGAGGGTGTCGGCTTTCGAAAAAACTTATTTTCGGCTGCATGCAAGATCTATACTCTGAAAAAAATGACTACTTAAGTAGTATACAATTTTTTCAGTGATTTTCGATGTCCTTAAAAAGTCAATTATATTTCATGGAAAACATGCATAAAAATATTCATTCTTTTACTAATTCGGTAGAAAATAACGCCGTCTTCCAATTTCATACTCAAAAGAAGAGTATAATTCGGTTTTAAAAATGTTTCTAATTCCAAAATAATTTTGAACCCGACCTGCTATTACACTTGCATTCAGGGTTTCAAAACTACAAGCTGTATATTTTCCGTGTACGGAAACCATGAATTTCTCTACGATGTTAAGAGGAGATCATATGGGGTCCATAAAATTAAGCAGTGGATTTGAGCAATACTGTTAACTTTACAAGCCACATTCGTAAATGCAGATACATGACGTTTCATGGACGGCCATTTAACGATATTAAAAAATCTCGCAATTAGAAACTTTTTTTAAAATCGAATTATACTCTTCTTTTAAGTATGAAATGGAAAGAAGACGTGATTTTCTACCGAATAAGTAAAAGAATGATTATTTGTATGCCTGTTTTCCATGAAGTATAATTGAATTTTCAAGGGCATCGAAAATCAATGAGAAAATTGCATGCTACATGAGTAGTCATTTTTTGCAGAGGATAGATCTTGCGTGCAGTCGAAAATAAGTTCCTTCGAAAGCCGACACCCTGTGGTAACTGGATCATTATAGATTTATGATAGATCATGATTAGTTTTACAACACTACTTGACTTATCTTTTCGAAACGAGAACGCATTTCGAAATTTTGGTTGACATTTCATGAGTTAGCACATCTACTGTAGGTGACTTGTACCTCATCCAGACTTCAGAGGACTGGACAGTGAAACATAATAGTAACCTTTAAATTGTCTCTTCATAAATTGCCCATGCGCGACTCAATTTCAGAGGGTCTTTGCGCGAAGTAAAATTAACATTTTGCACTCTGCATATGTTGCGTTTTTTCGGATATTACCTCCCGATGAAAGTCTTGATTGGATGCAAGATTTTTCATGCGCCTAGCCATCGCATCATACTGATAACGCAAGAACTATTTGCGATTATTATTTATGCACTTCTAGACCTTGCAGCTTCGTCTGAGTCTCCTTGTTGAGCATAACTCGGTTCAATCGATGAAGCCATGCAGTTATTTGCAGATGTCGATCTTCGGAAAAGTCCCCTCTTTCACGTAGAGCTTTTGTCGTAGCTGTTGCAGCGTCTAAGAGATATGAATTTCATTTTCCCATAAATCATGTATATTTAGAGGATTCAGCCTCTCTCGTGGCTGTTCTGCAGATCTGAGCTGCGTTTCGACACACTGTCAATCAAAGCACTGGTCGTTTTGAACTCCCTGAGAGGAACGGGAGGTGGTGGTATGAGATTTCGCCCACATCTCAGTCCAGTTTTCGTGAGACAGGCCGTGGCTGATATGACGCTCTGCGTCCTGTTTACGCAAAGCCTGCTGTGAGTAACTGTCGTCCTTAGACGGCTGGAGACTCAATCGGGACAATCATTATTTTCGAGAAGTAGGACCGCTTCCAATTTTTATCATGGAAATTAATCGCGCAAGTTGTTGTCCTCCTTATGACACTTTCATTTCACGCCTGGATGGTTTGAAGATATTCTCTCGACGCCGACAAAAATAACAACAATCCAACGCTCCACTCGCCACAAATTATCCCCTAGCCGCTAAGTAGAAGAATGTGAATTGTCTGCATTTACGAATAGAAATAGCAAAATGTGAGTTACTAGTGTCGCTGCTGGTTAAAAGCACCTTGGTTAAAGAGGTCAATTTGTTTCCGAGCTAATGATGATGCAAACAATGACTCCAAAAATTTGGCAATAGGGAATCGACAGAAGTCTGCAAGGTAAGCAGTCCTAATCACACGGTAATATTCCGCATGTGTAAGACTAAATGAAAGTAACGGTTGCATTTAGAAGAAGTTCGCACTAGGTCGCCAGTATTGGTCGGCGGAAATCCGGTCGACGAACTCCTATAACAGCACCTGAACTCGATTATTGAGTGGGTTTACCTAGCGACCTAGACAAACTACTTTCCTCAGGCTGCCCGTTTATTTTCCTGAATGTTATGCATAGCTGATCTTTCAAACCACTTCACTTGCCCTCCCCCTATCGTAAGGCAGACAGTAGTGGTCGAACAACTGGGCGCATATCAAAGCCCATTCGAGAACACAATCCTGCCGGACTGAACCGAGGTATGAAGACTTCCATCTCTAGTTGACCTAGTTGACAGGTTAAGCGTCAAACAAGTGACGGTTATTGAGACAGCCAGAGCGCCGACCACACGGAGAGTTAATCCGGTCCGTAAACCGGGCGGAAATTGCAAACTCGCCTACAGGAGCACAAGTCGGCCACTCGGAGGTGAGACACTATCTCTCAACTAGCAACACACGTTGGAGAAACAGGGCATACTTTTGACCTCCAGAGGGTTAACATCTTAGGCCCAGGCAACACAAAAACAGAACGGCTAACTCTCGAGGCGTGGTTCTCCGATGCCCATTCTATCAACAGGCATCTGGACCTTCCTGCAGCTTGCAAAGTCCTACGTCATCACAATCGTAGAGCTCAGGATCAAACAACCACAACGGACTTAAGAAGGCCGTACGGAAGTAGCCTTACGCTGAGTTTACTGGGTGAGGAAGAACAAGAACCGCCAGACCGACCGTCCGACAAAGGTTCAATCAGCCCCACCCCGACGGAGTGGGGATCACAAAGCATGCAGGCAAAACGCCCGTCAACTATCTCCCGAGAGACCGAGGCAGCGAAAGGAGAGAAAAATCGATCAGCAGCAGGTCGACCAACACAACCTGCCACTTTACATTTCTGATCGATTAAGTGCATTTTACGCTTTGACAATGGACGGTCGACCAAGCTCTTTGAAACGTCAGCATTCAAATAAACCTGTTCCGGAGAGCCCATCTTCTTCTTCCTCAAACAAGTGCAATGACCTTCCCCTTCTATACTTGGTGTTGAGACTTGGGCTAGGCGGAGTAATTAGCCACGCGGGGAACGCACAAGTGAACACTCTTCCCAACTCCAGGGTCAGTGAGTCAGATGGTCGAGCAATCATCCCACCAACATCCAACGCACGTGATGAAATTCCAGCAGTTACCGGCGCGAATATCGGCCACCAAACGGTCATCACACCACGTGCAATGATCCCTGATGAAAGGGGAGCCGTGAATATTCATCGATATGCGGTAGCATGGCCACAGCATCCTATAACTATTGCAGCCCCTTATTCATGAACCACCCGTATCTGCTTTTTGCCTCGGATGATGGGTTGTAGTTGGAATCCGAAACGTCAGGCTAATAAAGCTCTTGTCCCAGCGATCGCGTCTCCTTCTTCAAGACTGCTTCCTGGACTCGTCCCTCAGCTCTTATTGGCAACTCGGTCTTCTGCTTAGCAAAAAGGCTTTCTCAAGCCCAACCTGAGCCCCGTGCGATGTTTTCTAAAAGGATGAACTGAATTCTGTCGCAATAATTTAGTAGTATCAAATATGCACTCACCATTAAACACCAGGCGTAATGCGCACACATTCGGAATGAGCATGTGATCTTGATAAATGTTGACGTTTTATCGCCAATGTATGCGTCACTGTTGACAACATCTGTGGAAATGCCCTGAGCCGCGTTCTGTTGTCCAGATCCGGACAAATTCTTCCTGTTCTGAAAGAATCAATTTAAACATAAAGCAATAATGATATGGCTAAATTCGTTATCGCATAATTTCTTGTACTTGACATTTAGCGTTCTTGCGTCTGAGTACAGTGCTGCGATGTACAATCGTGAAATTATAGTATTTCCTATCAACAGTTGTCTCATTTTAATGAGCAAGATACCACAAAACTTAGTTCGTGATACCTGATGTACGCAGCTTTGCTGAAAACTGTATAGGCAAATCTAGTATGCTAAAAATTATAATATCCTTCATGAAATCTTCAAATACGAGGAAAAGCAAATCAGGACTCTACAGTACGTGAACTATCCCATGAAACCTGATAACGGAAACTGATGTGAGAATTTTTGAACGTTAAGCATTTTGCTTGCACATCCAGTCACTTCAGTGAAATACCATTTTCTTGTGTAGAAGAGGAAACTTCTCAAAGGCACTATTTTAGACGTTGTTTTATATATGCCTTTATAGTTGCCTCGTTTTTTGCACTAGAAGACATTTTTTACATCTTAAAACAACGCTTAGTAAATTGCAGCCATTTTTAGTTTTTTGGGATTTTGTGCCTTTTTATAAAACGGCATTTCGAGGCAACGTAACACTGTCTTTGGTATTTCTGTTATGTTTTTAGACCTCTCAACGTTGTATTTAATAGACATATACATTGGATCCATGAACTGGTGTCAGTTTGCGAGCGACTGGCAATCATTCGTAAATTTAGACACCCCTCATGAGTTTGGTCATCTACTAACCTATTACATCTACAGTAGATATACCATCTAGTGAGATGTTGACTGGCATTCTAACATGGGTTTTTTTCAGTTCGAAAATACTACTTAAGTAGGGTTGTTATGTCAATCCTCTTGTCACGTCAGAATGCCGGTTTTCAAATGCGTTTTATGTCGACCGCATGCAGATGCTTCATTTCTCTAACAATGATCACTTGTGCAGCCTGAAATATTTTCATTGGTTTTAAGCACCCTTATAAATTTAAGAATATTTCATAAAAAAACATGCACAACCGAACGAGTAAGTTCGTAAGATCGGTAAGCGACCCTGCACCATTGTATATTCCCAATTGAAAACCGACAGGGCACTGGGCTCGTGTCTTAGTGGTTAGAGGCGTGGACTTCTAACAAACAGGTCGCGAGTTCGAGCCTCGGGTGTGCCACACTTCGGGGTTGGGTATGAGTAGCCGACAACGGCTAATAAGCCAGAAATGGCCATTCTAGTCTCCCTTGTCTTTGTCGGTAATATCATTCTGCCTATATATCATGCGCCGCTGCGCGGCTTGTGGCTGGACACGAGAGAGAGCCCGTAAGGCACAATAGAACGAGGGCGTTTCGTAAGGACGATCGGTGAGCTTCCCTCTCTACTATTCTTCCTTCTAGTCGGTTAGTAGCGAAGTGCGCTTAGTCTAAATGTTATGTTAGAAGAAACAGTACCCTTCGGTTTTAGTAAACTCTTTGAATCCTAAATAGTTTTGAACCGGACCTGTCGTTAAATTTGCATTTAGGTTTTCTGAACTGCAAGCTGTATGATTTTCGTGTAGGGACGGTTATTTCGTTCTGTGTGCTATTAACACGAGGGAATATGAGGTTTATTGAATCTTGAACAAATGTGAACTACGCCGTCCACTCCATAAGCAGCACTAAAACATCCACTCATGAGATTCTGTGTTTTTAAAACTGAAAGATATTTTTGGCTCAGGTTTGAAAGTTAAAGGCTAATTTTTTAATAAATGATTAACTGAAAAAATATTTTTGTGCAGTGACTTCTGAAATATATTCCAGTTTATAAAGGTTTTGAAAATAACAGCGAATAATTTACAATCCTCAGATAAACACGTTTTGTGGAATGTAATTTACGCAGGCGGTAGATAAGGAGCTAGTTCGAGAGTCAGCATTATAACTTGACTGTATTATGTGACAAGCTGTTCGACATAAAAACACTTATCAGGTTATCTTCTTGGGTTAAAAATGCATTTTAATATTTTGCTTAGCATTTCACGAGAAAGCTCATCTGGACAACGTTTCCTAATTTGTCAGCCATTGGCATAGGTATGCAAACCATTTGGTTTACTCGAGTTAGTAGAAGCCACCTTGTGTTGCATCCGCAGTCCTGGAGTTTCCGTATTGACTGCCCCTTAAAACGTGATGTAACCGGTTTGTGCGCTGACATGGAAATCGCCTATGAGCTCACTTCCAGCCCTGGATGTTATGGAGGAAGAAGTTTTCTAGAGTAATGTCATTTTTCGGGTTAACATCGTCCGCGATCCATGCAGAATAGTGCATGATGGCTTATGGACTCCGTGTAGGTAAGACGGCTCGCCGGATAGGCCACGACCTCTTCGCTGAATAAAACTGGAAACGCGAGTCCCGTATATGCGGGCTTCATCACCACTGGAATTCTGAAAACCAGATTTCCCGGAGGCACGCAATTTTAAAATCTCAGACAAACGGCACTGCAGTCACCACAGCCGGCTTACGTTCAATATCTTGGCCACTTTTCAGTTCTGTATCTAATATTGCTGAAAATATCTCCAACGTGCTGATTCGTCGGCCATTTTCCCAAAGACGATAAAGAATTGAAAGCCGGTTTAATCTCGAGACGCCGTCATTACAGCCGGAAGTTTACAGCACACACGACGATTGGGAGGAAAGCTACTGTCTATACCACAACAGTGATAAGTAAGATTGTGGGGTTCTTACGTCAACAGTGCTCTTCCACGTTCTCTCAATGATAAAGGCCGAGAAGGGTGCAGATTCAAGTCGAAGGACAGTTGATGCAGTCGGCGATGTGTGGTCCAACGACTGAGTCGCCGAGTCGTTGAACGTCGTGAAGGAGAGAAAATGTTTCGTGAAGCCAGAGCCCGGTACAGGACAACTAGAGAAGAGATAGTTAAGACTGCTTAAATTTTTCATATAATTTACCAACATTAAGAACATCAAGGGGAAAAGTTCGTCTAGTCTGACAGTAGGTAAGTGGAGTAGGTGGCCGTTGGAAAACACGATCCACTCGACTAGAGTGTCTGCCTTCAATGTGGCGGCATTACTGTTAAGTCTTCACACTGCACCCCGCCTAAGAACCTCTCGAATGCAAGTTTGTATCAGGCTCTACATCTACAATGGGTGACCGAACTCATGAAATATTGACCAAAATTCTGAAATGGGATTTTGATTAGTGAGGATTGCTTAGGTACTGTAACAACATGGACAAATATTCGACATAATCCTATAATGTTTCGTACTCGTCAGGATGTTAGCTTTTGAATGCATTCCTTTTTGCCCTGTAGAAAAATAACTTGATAAAAAATAACCACTTAAGTATCATGTACTTGTCACATTGGTTTTTGAAGGTCTTAAAAATTCAAAAAATATATTATAGAAAACATGCATAGAATATGCTTACTTTTACTGGTTTGGTAGAGAATCACGTTATCTTTAATTTTTTACCAGAAGAAAGAGTATATTTAGCTTTTGAAAAAGTTTCTCTATGCCTGAATAATTTTGAGGCTGTTCAGCTTTTGTGTTAGCTTTTAGCGATTTTAGTTCAAAAGGTGCTTGCTTTCGGCGTAAGGAGAATAATATATTCCCCTATACCTTTAACAAGATGCCATGTAGTGTTCATAAAATATTGCAATAGATGCGGACTATGTTCTTGGGACGAGCGTCCATTTTAGTACTACTAATGAAAGTAAGCAGGTTGTTTCATGTCCGTTGGAGATTTTTTGTGAGTAGCGGGATAGTTTTTCAAAAAACGTAAGCCGCGTGTGTTTCCACCCAATTAAAATTGTTCAGGTTGCAGTAGACAGGCGCTGATGTTAAGGAAAAGCGCGCGTTATATTAAATTGCACAGTAGCCGGTAGTTCATTTGAAACTGAAATGCAACCCTTCTTTCTATCATCAATCGTGATGAAGATGTTCGTTACTGCAGCAAACGTAGCTTCTAGCATACGATGTTTGAAAACACGATTAATTTCATACCTCCGTGGCCTTTCTCCACATGGCTCTGCGAAGTGGATGTTTAATTGCCTTAAGTTTCTGGCTGCAGGCTCGCAAACACCAACAGCTCCCTTAAGTCAATTGGATAAACGCAGAAAACACCTGAGCTATGGGCCATGTGCGTCTGTGGTGTCACTTAATGTCGTTTTATTCTTCCTACCGATCCCATGTCAACCAGCATAAAGGTTGTGGACTGAAAACTGCCTAAACATTTTGACGAGAGACACAAGCACCGTGAATCCCCAAACATCTGTCCGAGCATCTACAACAGTGTATAAACACCTTTTTTCCCTTGGTCGGCAGATGTATAAACAAATTTAAGGTACTGCTTTTGACTCCATCCTATCAGCCAAAGGCTGTCGTCAAATGAGCCGCATCTTGAGAGCTGGCGTCATTTCTCCGCACCGCTGCCGCGTGTTCGGCCATTCTCGGACGGAGCTCTCTTCCGGTTTTTCCGACGTAGTTACTTTTCCGCAACTGCACCAGATCCGATAAACGACTCCAGACGTTTCTTGCCGTGGCAGTGAGTCTTTCGGTTTCATTAACTGACGCCTGATGGTTGCCTCCGGTCTGTGTGCAACTCCAGCCCCAAGTGGTGCGAGAAGACGGCCGAAAGCTTCCGAAACGTTCTTGACAAACGCAAACGCTCGCCAAAAGTTGGTGTCTGTGCAGTAAGGCCTTTCGTCCCTATTGCTCATACACCAGTTGACGAAGTTGCCCGGGTAGCCATCGGCTTCGAAGAACCTTTGGAGATATTGTAGTATGGCAATCTTGTCTTCCTGTTCACTGCAGTGCGTTTCGACATGCCGATAGAGCGTCCTTACACGACTACGTTTGTGACTGATTAAGTGGTTGCTACTGAAATCCATTACGTGCGTCGTATATGTCGCTTTCCTGAAAAATGTGGTCTGTAGTCAACCACAATCTTTGTGGCTTACGAGGAAGACGGCGTTGAGATGCTCTTTGAATGTCAGCAATTGATCCTGGTCGACAACTACGCAGTTATCATCTACATACCGGGCCCAGAACCTCGGCCCGTTGTGTTGGAAATCCAGAGACTCTAACCTCTGCAGGACCGCCTCGCAATTATTCCCGAAATCGGGCAACTTGTTGGTGTGCCTTTAACCTGTTCATCGATTGTCACGTCGAACGTGAGGTACGTCTTGTGAGAAAAGTTAAGGAGCTGAAGGATTTGGACCATTGAGCAATCATAACACCGAGTTCAACAATCCATGAAGAAGTGTGAACGCTGTGAATCTACATAGGTATGAGGTAGCATGGCGACTTCATCCTATAAATATTGCAGCCCCTTGTTCATGAACCATTCGTATCTGCTTTTATCTCTGATGGTGGGTTCGAGCAGGAATCCGAAACGTCAGGCTAATAAAGCTCTTGTACCAGCGATCGAGTCTCCTTCTTCGCGAATGCTTCCTGGGACTCTTCTGTTCGCTTCTATTGGCAATGTTTGTTTGTCTTACGTTTTTAGCCGAGGGCTGGTTAACAAGAGTAGCTCCTGCAAGTCAGTTCCCTTAACGCATAAAACACCCGAGGTTTGAGACAAAGGAGTCCGTAGTATCTTTTGATGTCTTCACGTCGATGTCATAACAACTAATGATCGACATTGCCAGTCAAATACTGGCTGAACACTTTGACAAGAGACATAAGTCCCTTAAGTCCGGTTATCTGCTCGGGCGTCCATGACGCTTGTTAAACACCTCTTACTCATTTGGTGGACAAGTGTACATGCAAAGGGAACATACTGCCATTGACTAACTCCTATCAGGCATAATTGTTTAAATATGTGTACTTAAACAATGTTATCGAGCAAAGCAGGAGTAAAACGAATAGACGGCCAAAGAAGCAACAGCCCGAAGTCTGGAGAGCCACTTCCTGCATTAAACGAGTCTCCCATGGGGTTTCCCGGCTGTTGCAACCCGTCTTATTAGGTTTTGTCCATCAATCACATGCAACAATTCGCCGCCAGCTGATGCAACCATAGAACAAGCTGCCACTTTATTGATACCATATGCCAATAGGAGCGAAGAGATGAGTTCCAGGAAGCAGCGGTGAAGAAGGAGACACGATCGCTGGGATAAGAGCTTTATTAACCTGACGTTTCGGGTTCCTGCTCCAGCCGATTATCAGAGACAAAAGCAGATACTGGTTTGTATCTGATGATGGGTTTCCGCAGGAATCCGAAACGTCAGACTAATAAGGGTCTTGTCCCAGCGATCATGTGTACTCCTTCATGATGCCATATAGTTAGCTTACTAAAACCATATTAGTTAACATACCTAATTCAGCCACTCACTGGGTTAGGAAGGGGAATAGGGCGCAAACAGAACTCGAAGCACGCGCAGGGAAGGGAGTGAAGGTGGTGTGTACATAATTACCCCCCCCTTCTCCACGAGACAAGCACTTGCTATATTTGGAGATAAGGGGGGGGGGGCGCAATCACAACTGGAAGGCCACTGAGGGAACCCCATGGTAATTTACAGTGCATGACCACTATAGGACAACCTGGTCACTCGCTGGATTGAGAAAATAAAGAGGGTGCAAGCAGGACTCGAAGCACGCACAGGGAACCGAGACTGGCGTGTAAATTCTGCTTAAATTTCTAGAAAGCTTGCCATACGGCCTAAGCTCTCTGCATGTACCACACAAAGGAGAGAATGGCCGTGCTTCGACCCACGTGGAGTGAACAAATGAGGCCGAGGCAAATGAATGACGAAGCAACTAAAAGCTGGGTCGTGAGATTAAAAATACCAAATCCTCATCGCAAAGTATTTAGATCTGACTGCAGCTTATAAAGCCTCGTGTCATTATGTAGGAGAAGACCAGGCAAGACGGCCACATAGAACTTCGGAAAAACCACGTAGACAAAATCCGATAACGAAATCACCAGAAAGGGCGAACAAGACCTATAGAATCTAACAAATCATACAGAGGTCCAATTACCCTTCATCGAGGTGATGAGTCATAACACGTGCGTCTACCCAATCTCTGCCAAAACGCCGAGGTCGTGAGAAATTGAAAAATCGATCTGCCCAACGTCGAATATCTCGGCACGTCGTTTGCATTTGTGTCAGATTTCTCTATTCAACGTTTTTGCAATGCCAATAGAAGCGAAGAGACGAGTCCCAGGAAGCAGTCTTGAAGAAGGAGACACGATCGCTGGAACAAGAACTTTATCCGCCTGACGTTTCGGATTCCTGCCCGAACCCAGCATCAGAGAGAAAAGCAGATATGGGTGGTTCATGCATAAGGGGCTGCAGTATTTACAGGATGCAGTCGCCATGCCTATTAATATTCACGGTTGCAACCTTCATGGGGGTTCGCTGCACGTAGTGAGATGGCTGTTTGATGTCCGACATTCACATCGTTAATTGCTGCATTTTCATCACGTGCGTTGGATGTTTGGGTGATGATTGCTCGACCATCTGACGCATGGACCCTGGTGTTGGGAAACGTGTTCACCTGTTTGCTCCCCGCGAGGCCAATTACTCCGTCTAGGCGAAGTCTCAGCACCGAGTACGTAATGGGAAGATCATTGAACTTGTTAATGGACTGGGGGCCAGCAAACCATGACTCAAGCAACTCCCAGCTCACGCGGTTGTCACCTCTTGCGAGCACTTCGGCCTCTTCGAATTTAAATGGTTGGCTCGATCTCGTCGAATGAGCAGCAACTTGAAAGCTAGCGTCATTTCTCCGCACCGCTGCAGCGTGTTCGGTCATTCTCGTCCGGAGCTGTCCTCTGGTTTCTCCGAAGTTAGTTTGCGCTATCAAACAGCCATCACACCCTGTGTAACGGACCCTGATCAAGGCGGCAACCGTGGATTTTCATAGGTATGGCTACTGCATCCTGTAAATACTGCAGACCCTTGTGTATGAATCACCCGTATCTGCTTTCGTCTCTGATGATGGGTTCCAGCAGGAATCCGAAACGTCAGGCTAATAAAGCTCTTGTCCCAGCGATCGTTTCTTCTTCCTCTTCTTCTTCTTCTTCTTCTTCTTCTTCAAGCTTTGGCAATGGTTATCCGACCAAGCTCGTCGGAATCTCGACAGTTTAATAAATTTGTTTTGGGTGGTGTTTTATTTTTCTTAGATTTCAGATATTATTTCGCAAAGTATGACACATGATGCGCTTGTGTTTTGACATAAGACACGCGTACAACGCTGATTTGATTTCTCAGTGTCTGCCGAATGAGAAAGTTTATTAAACTGAGAATGCGAAGTATAGCCTGTCATATACTTTTCTTAAAACTAGAGACCGTTGTCAGTTACCAAGTGAGTTCACGGATCGCGAATTTTATGTTACAGGTTTCTTGCCATGGCAATATGCTTTCCTATGTGCCAAAACGGAGCTTTTATAGTCGCCCATCCCACATCTGATCAAAAGGCTGCTTTACTAAAAATTGGTCAAAATTCAATAATGCCCCAGCATATAAGAGAAATCGTTTAAATTTTATAAGTGCAGATGTTTTGTTACCAAAATACAAAATTTTACTAGGCTACATTTTAGAGACATAAATAATTACGTAGTGTCTGCAGCCTGCAGAACAACAGCATTCCTGTCATGCATAATATTTTAGTCCGCTTTTTTCAAAGACTACACGTTAATTTAAGCGTTGCGGCTTGCACAGTGCGATGTTCAGTGCTAATAACCTAATACCTCGCGCGTCCCCTGGGACTGATGATGATGAAGACATTCTGCGTCAATTTCTAAATGACTAAATCACAGCAGTCCTGGTGATAACTGCTCAAGAAGTTATTCGTGCGATGGTGGAAGCATTCTTTTCTCTCTGCATCCTGAAATGCACGGATCCCATCTTCGGAACTGGTCATCTGGAAAGCCCAATAAACCCTTAATGGTCTGTATACTCGTTCAATACTTGCTTGCAACGACTCCTTGTTGCTATTTTTCTACATTTATTGCGTTAGAAAGGTTGGAAATGAACGCTGGCCACCGATCTGTGCTCAGAATTAAAGCGCTCGTTAATGTCCTGTTTTGTAATAAGTTGACGAAAGAGGCCCAGCTCCTCCAAGGAGTACAAATGCCGGTTAGTTTGAGTAATCATGAGACAGATGTAGTGTTCGGTCGAAGGAAACCATCCAAAGAAAGATTTGTTCAAAAATTTTAAAGAACGGACTCGGATTAAATAACCGTCAACATCGTTAGCCTGTCTGAACTTCTGAAGCTTAATGAGAGGAGCGGGTGCTGTTCCTGCCGACCTTACTGCAAAAGACAGTTTTCAGACACAGTCGGCTATTCTGTACTCGATATCAAAACTTGCCATGTCCTATTGTGTTAAACTCATTGAACTGTACTAACTGTGGCAGTTCGATTGTCGCATCAGACAATGTCCAGCAAATTAAAGCAGGCACGGTGACTTGCGTATGAATTGGCTTATAGTCAGTGTAGACTTGCTGCTCCTCCCCAGTCTGAGTCCGGTGTCATGACACAGTCAAGAAGACGGGAGTTGGGGAGGGGGCAGGTGGAGGGCGCGGTCGAGTCCGAACCTTGGCGTCCCACTAGTCCACACAACAAATGACTAGGATTTTTTACCAACACCAGCACAACAACGGGTCAGAGGGACGATGATGATTGGGCAGTCGTGCTTACGGCCCCTATGCTCGGAGGTCGCGCAAACGAATCTACCGGCGGGGAACAAGTTGTTAGAGAACTGCTAGCGCATATCACCCTGGTTTGCTAATCCTGGCACAGCAGACGCCTCCAGAATGAGGCCTGCAACGCTCACGCAGTCCTTGTGCGTGTGCTGGCCTACTGCTGTTACCAGCCCCACTGTGTGCACGTGTTTGCGCCGATGCTAGCGCGTATGTGTGTACTACTAATGTGTTTACTCACTATACTCTCTATTGAATACCTGTGGCAGCCAGCCATCATAACCGGTCTGGCGTCATTGTTCAAGACATCGTTGTTTCAAGGTCATTCACCCTTTACAACGAGCCGTCCCAGACGCGCTGACCTGAAGTCACACGACCAACAGCTCGGGCATACCTGCGTCCGCGCAGTCGCAGCCGCCCATGCGGCCACTTGAACACGCCACCCCCTGCAACCAGCAAAACAAGCCACTGGTACACCACCCCTCGGCAAATGCAACATACTCTGACTCGACACCACTTGAGCTTGGCCCACGAGCCTACAAAAGCGGCTGCCACCACTATCTCAGGGACTCTCAGGCATGACTGGACGCAGTCAACATCAGCCCTGGCTTCGCCAGTGGCCACTGTCGCCCGAGAGGCCAACTCCGGGTTCTGTGTACAATAAACCTCACATTCTGGTGCCTTCTACAGTCTCCCTTCAACTTGGGATCTGACCCAATAATGGTAGCGATCAGTGCACTTACTCCGGCCGCTTGATCACTACACACCCTCCCCAAATGGCAGGATTGTGTTCAGTCAAGCTGGTGAAAATCTCTTCGTTTGTATATTCAGTGGGCACACCTACTACGGCACACAAAACTGAGTAGGTCAAATGGCGCGGAATCTTCAGGTTAAATTTTGCGGGATTTCTTGCCCCACACTCACCCCTTAGTGTCCGTTGTGCTACTAACAAGGATTAAGTAGTCACTATTTAAAACACTGGCCGCAGTGTACATTTTCCATTTTCCTACCTACTGAATAATGCCGTCCTCTCTGAGATGTCGATTCGTTGCTAAGACGGCATTATGCGTGACCCCTGATTAACGACTTTGACACACACACTTTGTCCCACAAATGCAGAAACACTAATTTTGGCCACAAATTCGGCTGTTTTTCATTTCTTGATCCAGAAGGTATAGGGTGACAACTTTAAGCTCAACAAAAGGCTTATCACAAATGGATCATTAAAATGTGTCGGATAATTAGAATGGTTAGACATTAGTTGTCTAAAAATGGCGTGCTCATTCAAACTCTGTTTTCGCTGTTCGAATTCAGAACTGTAACACAACATGCACTCCTGCTGTTAATCAAACTTCCAATTTATGCCTCACTCAAAACAATCTGCACCCTCTGAGTGGTTTCCTTAGGTCGATCCTGAGAGAGAAGTTCGGTTGCTGCGATATACAAGCCAGAATACCAACCATCGTAAATGCTCTGTCGATGGAAGATCGGCCCTCAGAGTTAACCAGGCGGTTTCCTCAATATGATTGTCTCATCCACCATTTTGAACTCTGGACCATATGTGCACTACACTGTTATTTTTGAAAGGTCGTGCGTCCTTAATTCGTATTGCGTCACAAAGGCCAGCAATTGAGAAGGATGTCTGAAGGCCTGAATAAGCATTCTGCTCTAATGGCCTGAAAAAAATCTTTGGCATAAATGTGTTGGCATACGCTTGCAAATCTCCAATCTCGTGAAATGTTAACAGAAATTTGAAAATGTGCTTTTTAGCACACCAACATTAAGAAGGATAGTGTCACTAATTACCGGGAAACATAATTGAACGATATTTCAAACACGCGAGCATGCCGGCTCTTAAATGAGCTTCTTCTCGTCCGTCTGCGAACACCACACTCCGTAAGAAGTGACCGCTTAATCAGTTTACATTTTTAGCTTTGCTATTCTATGCCGTTATATATTTAAATATATTCTGTGTATGTTTAAATTTTTTTAAATTTATTTATTTTGTATGTTTGAGTTATTATTTGTTAATTTTCTTTTATGTGCTTTTTATTTATTTATTTATCACTCTTCGACATATAGCGCTCGGGATGCCTACCTTTCAAAACGTATATATTTCAATGTATTTTATGTATGTATTTTTTCTTGCTTACAATTGATAACAAATAACGTCATCTTTAGAGTTTTAATTGAAGAGACGATACCATTTGGTTTTTAAAAACTTTTCAATTCCTAAATACTATTTACTCTCACCTGATATTCAGGGTTTCCAACGTACATGCTGTGTACATCCTGCCATAGAAATGAATATGGACAAAGATTATGTACTTTATAAGTAACATTAGTGGGCATTTCATGGTCTTAAAAATGTGATTATTAGGCACTTTGTTAAAAGCGGAAGGCAGCATTTCTTCAAGTAAAGAAATTCAAAGAGACGTAGTGTGCTACAACATTACTAAAAGGAAGAATCTTTTGTGCGGATATTCTGTAAAATACGATCGAATTTTTAAGAGCATCGAAAGTCGATAGGAAATATGCATACAACTTAAGTGGTCATTCCAACAGGGTGCAGTCCTTGCAGACAGTCAAAAAATTGATTCCACTGCCAGCATCCTGGCATGACTGAAATATTCTAGGACAATGCTTCATAATAACCAATATGACAAATCTGCTTAAGTAATAATATCGATTCGAAAACATAACTCAGAATATCGGTTAACATCTCATGAGACAAAATATTTCTGTAACAATATACGCAACTGCCAATAACAATTCAAAATTAAGCTGAATCTTCATGGGTAAGATGATTCCTCTTACTAGATTGGCGTATATAACGTGTAGGCATTTATCTTCTACACTTAAGAATGGACCGATTAATATCTAATGCTACTTCTTATACAAAAACACTACTTTCAACTTCTTACGTAAGGCAAATGCTTCCGATATCGACACATTTCTGCCTTCACACGACCGTCTACGGCAGGTGTCGACCACACGACCTACATCATGTAAGGAAATATCACAGGCGTGATTTTTTTCATTTGAGAAGACCACCTTGTGTCACTTATCAGTCCCGTTGAAATGGCCGTCAACTGGACTCCTTCGCAACACCATGTAGAACGTCGACTAGGTCGGGGCTTTCAATGGTCGCAGAACCATGAATATTTTATAATCCTCGTAATTGTGCTGTCTGGAAACTTGGGGATGAGTACGTCACTGAATGAACTGCAGTGTCGCTAACCGCCAGGGCTTTTGATCTCATCCGGTGTTGTTCGGCTTCCCTGGCACTAAGAACTATTGCGTACAACGGTCGGCCGCACTTCCCTAGACATGCGCAAAATACGGCGAATGAACACAGTTTATTTTGAGGAAAAGGCGACTTGTGAGGACCAATGACACAGCCGTCGACACTTGTTTATGCAACCGTGGCAACCGATTCAACTTTGACACACTAACCACTTAGGACATGTCGCAATCTCGGGTCAAATATGATGCAATTCTGGCACGCTATGAGGTATGCTGACCATCCCGATCACCTGACATTCTGGAAGACCACCGTATGATAAAATATCACCCGCCCTGAAAGCTGCGACTTATTAATCTCTCCCACATACAAAAAATCGAACCGATCTACGTCGACTTTTTAGCAGAAGACCAAACGCCCTTTTATGTGTGGGATACACTGCGTACGGATCTTTAATCTTTAGTGAAGCTTCAAAGACACTGTATTATATGTGGGGTACATGCAGTCTATAGAGTCATCTGAGCAATGCTAAGTAAATATCCTGCGCATGGGGTCCGTGCTTCTGTAAGGTAACCTACTGTCAGTTATCACAATTCCGGCCTACATATTTCCACGTCCTCATATATGTCAATTCTCGAATTATTCTTTCAGGCCTGGAGACAAACTGGACCTCGATGCCAGTTTCCGCCGCAGTGACCATCAACAGCCAGACCGGAAAGCTTGCGATTACCTGTGGATCATCTTTGAAAAGTCCTTTACTTTAAAGTGGATCTAGGTGTTCTGAGTAACCATTGGGGAGACAAAGTTTTCATTTTGGCATGCTGAGACGGAAGGCCTCACAGAACGACGTATTCCACAAGTGACGGCATCTTTATTTTTAGAAGAGATACTGAAAAACCCCGGGAGTTAGTAAGCGGCCGTTTATATTCAGACCTTTTAACGACCCGTGTTGCTTCCTCGGCACATTTAGATCCGGAGGTTTCTCGAACGATCAAAGTCTTATACTCGTGTCGGTTGGGTTTTTGCAACCAGTGTTGAAGGCCTTCCCAATAGCTCCTTGTTTGTTTATCAGAATGCATTACAGAAACGTTCTAAGCATCTTTTGTTTGTGTTGATCTTCCTGCGCTGAGGCACATGGAGTGACATGCCTGTGCGTGGGACAGCAGTCTCGTGCGCCTTTCTACTTGACCGGCGTATGTCGAGTCACAAATCCCGCACGTTGCCTATCCGGACGCCGGGTTATCGGGTCCCATCAGCCCATCCATCATGTAGGCCTGAGGCCGCGCGTACAGATCGCGTGCAGTAGTGGAAATTCTCACTGTGTGGCGTCTGGTGATTTCTGTTGCTTCAAGGCAACCCATTCCTTATTGAGTATCTTCACACGGCTCATTGCCTAGTGGAAGATGAATGCCACCCGGAAATAAGCAACGTCGTGACTGTAGTCCGGTTTCGACCATCATTCAAACGGGACTTCCGTATGAGTTTTTTATCACTCTATCTAGCCTTCTCAAAGGGTAAGTCGGGGTTAACGTGTGAACACAAACTGGGACACACCCTATGGGCGTTCAAGCGTACTTCTTCAAAAAGTACTGTCAAAATAAAAATAGGCAGGTTTGAAGAAAATGGTTCGTCACATCCAATCTAAACTGTATGGACCGCCTTAGACTGACTGCAGTTCAGATTTCGTAGTGATCATTTAGTAGTTGCGAAGGCCGACGAAGGCTCAAAACAAGGGACAATTTTAGTGTCAGTTGTAATCATCTGTTCAGGATGAGGGTAAAGAATCAGTGGTCAGGGTCAGTCGAGAAAATATAAACAGTTCCAGAATGAGCTTCCGCATATTGTTGCATTGCTCAGATATTTGTTTTAAGCATATAGACGGTGTGGACCGGACTATTGTCTTAATATATCTGTAAACACGTAAACAAAAGGTTTGCAGTCTGGTAATATGATTTAAATTTCAGATCAGGCTTCTACTTAAATAAGAAAAGTCCTCCCTAAGGGTTGTTGCGAGTACGCATGCGCTTTTCCTGACAACTCCTCTGTCTCCAATACCGTCCCGCGCCCTTTTCTCCTTACCAAAACATCCGCGTGCGGCTCTCCAGGCTGGGTTGTCTCTTGGCTTAGCGATTATTTTACCTACCGCACTCAATTAGTCCAGTCTGGCGAGCGAACATCTACGATCCTTCCTAATGACTGCGGTTTTCTTCAAGGTTCCATTCTATCTCCTCACCTTTTCTCCCTCCACACCGACGATCTAAGGTTAAGTATGCAGATGATGTGGTTGTTGGACACCCTATCAAAAGTCAGACACACCTCCAGTCTATAGAGAATTGTCTAAACCATGTCCTAGTATGGTCGGAGGAAAATGGTCTCCTAATAAACAACCAAAAATCCGTTCAGTGTATTTTCCGACTGCGGCTCTCTCCTAGTCCTGAATCATCTGACATCCTTCCTAACGAGGTATCCTCTTTCAGGTTACTCGGCGTTACTTTTACCTCAAATCTTTCATTTTCCCTCCATATTGAGTTCCTATTTATTAAAGTTCGTAAACGTCATTATTACATTCGTCGTTTACGTTCCTATCACACACCTCAATCCTTAGTCTGGCGATTCACCGATGCCTGCATTCTTCCTCTTATTCTATGCTGCGCTCCTGTCATTTTTCTTGCTCTGCTTAAAAAGAATCTCTTAATTTTGAAACGAGTCCTCCGCATGCTCGCTTCTGCCGCTGGTGTTTATTATCGTTTTTGTGAATACAGGCTAGGCAAGATCGTAGGGGCGCAGAAAGTTGTATGGGTTAGTCAACATTTGACCACTGTAAGCGCGGAGCCTGAACGAGATTCTTCTGGGCGCACACGAAATCACACGAAATGCTTCATCGGGGTCCACACGATGCCCTGAATCCACTGCATGTGCAAGGACGGCGCTGTCTATTCTCCTAGTTTCATATTTTGCCAGCCATGCGGGAAGGTGCTCTAGTATTCTTTTGGAAAGGCACCGACTCGTACGACCAATACAACCTGCTCCACAGGAGCAAGTGGATGTGTAGATGCACATTGAGGCGGTCTGAGTTGGCAGTCTACCCTTGCCTTTCTCCGCGTAAACAAGCGCTAGTAGAGATTGGTATGCGACCCCTTGCTACTAGGAAGGTTCCCGAGACTGTTTGGTCAAGGCGTCTTTCTAGGAGTTCATTTGCAGCGTCTACTTGGAAAGGGACTGTGAGGAATAACGTTTTCTTTTCGGCGGTCACTGTGGTGGGTTTTGCGCCTCTTTCGGCAAGGCTATTGGCAATGAACCTGTCAGCATACCTGTTTTCGCGGATCAAGTCCTGGTTTTTCTATGTTCCTCCTCGATACTATCTGTTGAACAAATTTTTCCAGCCCTTTGTGCCAAACACCTGACTAAATTTTGCTTTTGTTGGAGAGGTACGAAACTAGCGAAGTTCGTGTATTGTCCAGACAAGGTTTTCTTCCGGTAGACGCTCCTGCGGATGCTATCGTTAGGTCTCCTGCTAGATGGGCTTTTAAAAAAAGGAAGCGAACCGGCCGATTCCATCTCTAACGTGAATTTGATCGACGGATGTGCTTGGCTTGCAGCACGTTTAATTTCATGCCAGCATCAAATTTTGCTGGCCTTCCTCTGCATGACTCGGCGAACTGGGATTTTGATTGTCTTAAGTGTCTGACCGAAGGCTGGCTGTAAGTCAATTGGCTAAACGCAGAAAACACCTGAGATATGGGCCAGATGCGCCTGTGGTATCCCTTAATGTCGCTTTATTATTCATGCCGATCCCACGGCAGCCAGGGTTAGAACTTTTGGATTAAAAACTGCCTAAGAATTTCCACGAGCGACACAGGCCCCACGAATTTCAAAACATCTGTCCGAGCTTCCACAACATTGTCTAAACACCTATTTTACTCTTGGTCGGCAAATGCGTAACCAAATTAAGGGTACTTCTTTGGACTCTACCCCACGAGGTTTGATTGTTTTAAGATTCCAGCAAAAGGCTGCCGTCGAATGACCTGCATCTTGAGAGCTGGAGTCATTTATCCGCACCGCTGCAGCGTGTTCGGCCATTCGCGTTCGGATCAGTCGTCTGATTTCTCCGACGTAGTTGCTTTGTCCGCAACTGCGCCAGACGTATCTTGCCCTGTCAACGTGTTAGTGTGCTTGGGCACACTAACGACACATTCATCGTTGTCGAATCGCCTCACATTGGACTCTTTACAGAATGGGTCAACTTGGTTTATCCGAATAGCCACTTTAAGATGGAAGGCAAAATGATCCAACCAACTCCCCGTCCTCGCCGCACATATGCGCTGGTTCGCAACTGGGCAACTACAAACTGCAGTATTCAGAAAATCCAGTAATATGAGACAAATACTACGCTTCAATAGCAATCGCTCTCCTTTTCACAACCTTAACTATGTTTTCACTTTATTCCAAAGAGTTGGAGCACATTAGAGCATTAAACGAGTCTCCCATGTGGTTGCTCGGCTGTTGCAACCCGTCTGATTAGGTCTTTCCCATCAACTATATGCAACAATTCGTCGCCAGCTGATGCGACCACAGAGCACGATGGCACTTACTGGAACCAAAGCATCTGTCAAGAAAATAACTGGTGATGTTTGGTTCTGCAGCCCCACTACTTTGATACCATATGCCAATAGGTGCAAACAGACGAGTCCCAGGAAGCAGTCGTGAAGAAAGAGACTAATCGCTGAGACAAGAGCCCCTTTAGCCTGGCGTTTCGGAGTCCTGTTCGAAGCTTTCATCAGAGACAAAAGCAGATACGGGTTTGTCTCTGATAATGGGTTCGAACTGTAATCCGAAACGACAGACTAATAAAGATCTTGTACCAGCGATCATGTCTCCTTTTTCGTGATATCATACGGTTAGCTTACTGAAACAGTATTGGTTAGCATACCTCTCTAAGCCACTCACCAGACTGGAGAGGGAAAGAGGACGCAAACTGAGCTCGAAGCACGCGCAGGGAAGTGATTGTACATACTCACCCTCCTCCCCTCCATGACGCTGGATAAGAAGAATAAGAGAGCGCAATCACAAGTGAAAGGCCACTAAGGAACCCCATGATAGTTCACAATGCATGACCGCTATAATGTAATTGACGGAGTTCCACACCGTCCAAACTAGACAACCTGACCACTCGCTGGATTACGAAAGCAAAGAGGGTGCAAGCAGGTTTCGAAGCACGCACACAGGGAAGAGCAAGTGAACTGATACGTGGAGTAACCGAGGCTGACGCATAAGCATACCCCCCCCCCCGTGGCACATTCACTCGATGGATTAAAAAGGTCAGAAAAATGCAAATACGTGATATTTGTAAATGCAGTGTACTCGCATCTACTAAAATTTCTAGAAAGCTTGCCATATGACCTAAGCTCTCTGCTTGTAACACACATTGGAGAAAATGACCGTGCTTTGACCCTTATGGAGTGAACAAATTGGACCGGGACAACTCAATGACGGAGCAATGACGGGCCTTAATGTTCAAATACCAAATCCTCATTGCAAAGTATTTAGATCTGACTGCAGCTTATAAAGCCCCGCGTCATTATGAACGATAAGACCAGGCAAGACGGCCGCATTTAACTTCTGAAAGACTGCGTGGAGAAGATCCGATAAAGAATTCACCAGAAAGGACGAACAAGGCCTATAGGATCGAACAACTCCCGCAGAGGTCCAACTACCCTTCATCGAGGTGATGAATCATAACACGCGCGTCTACCAAATCTCCGCTACAGCGCCGAGTTCGCGAGAAAGTGTAAAATCGATCGGCCCAAAGTCGATTACCTCGGCACGTCGTTTGCACTTGTGTCCCATTTCTCCATTTAAGGCTTTGGTAATGGTTATCCGATTAAGCTCATCGGAACCTCAATAGTACAATAAATTTGTTTTGGGGAGTGCTTAATTTTTCTTAAATTTCACCTATTGTTTCGCAAGATTAGACACTTGATACGCATCAACGTTGGCATACGTCACGCGTACATTGCTGATACGGTTTCTCAGAGCCTGCCGAAACAAAAGGTTAGCTGCAATAAGAATGCAAAAAATAGCCTGTCATATACCTTTCTTGGATAACAATCGGGAGATGGCACCCAAAAATTCCGCCTAACCAAAGCAGCTTGTCTAACGGGACAGGTAGTAATAGGGGCTTTTTGGGTGGTGGCTTGTCGTGATGTACGATACTAGCCGACGAAAAGCCTTATTTGAACAGGTGAATGATCGAAATAGACCCGTTCTCCGTTCCGTTATTATAAACTTGGTCGCCAAAGGCAGTGCAGTTGTAACGGACGAGTGGAAGACGTATAATCCTCCATCCTCAGAAGGCTATCTACATTTCTCTGTTGACCACTCAAAGAAATTTAAGGATCCTACCACCGGACGACACACCAATGCCATTGAGGCATACTGGAGTAGACTGAAAAGGAAACTCCACGAAGGAGGCCCTGTATGTGGTATATCTGTGTGGGCTCACATAGACGAAGTACATTATCGTCTTTGGTTTGGCCTCAATGCCAAGTCTTTGACAAATACCTGGGAACTGTTTTTGTCCCCTGTTGTGCAGACTTATCCTATTTTAAAGTGCTTTTGTTTTGTAATAAACTGCCATAATGCGAATGTATGCCGTACATTCAGGTGTACGTGTGTAACGATGGGAAATGTTGGGTAACAGCGACCATCGTACATGTAACCACCTGCGATGTTCGTTCGGCCAGTTCATGTTAGGCCGTCGGGGAAAGTCGAAGTAGTGCGTGAAAGTAGGCTTGCAACCGCTGATATAGCCTGAAGGCGCTTGAGTTCACTATTAAAGGTATTATTTCTAGGTAACGGATTTTTTTGGGTACCATCTCCCGATTGTTACCCTTTCTTGAAAGCAGAGACCGTTTTTCGTTAAAAGAGAGTTCAGCGATTGCTAATTTTTTGTTGCAGGTTTCTGCCAATGACAATTTGCTTTCCCATGTGCCAAAGCGGAGCTCTTATAACTGCCCATTCCGAATCTGATCAAAAGGATGCTTTACTAAAAATTGGTCAAAATTCAATAATGCCCCGGCATATAAGAGAAATCGTTTAAATTTTATAAGTGCAGATGTTTTGTTAACAAAATACAAAATTTTACTAGGCTACATTTTAGAGACATAAATAATTACGTAGTGTCTGCAGCCTGCAGGACAACAGCATTCCTGTCATGCATACTATTTTAGTCCGCTTTTTTCAAAGACTACAAGTCAATTTAAGCGTTGCGGCTTGCACAGTGCGATGTTCAGTGCTAATAACCTAATACCTCGCGCGTCCCCTGGGACTGATGATGATGAAGACATCCTGCGTCAATTTCTAAATGACTAAATCACAGCAGTCCTGGTGATAACTGCTCAAGAAATTATTCGTGCGATGGTGGAAGCATTCTTTTCTCTCTGCATCCTGAAATGCACGGATCCCATCTTCGGAATTGGTCATCTGGAAAGCCCAATAAACCCTTAATGGTCTGTATACTCGTCCAATACTTGCTTGCAACGACTCCTTGTTGCTATTTTTCTACATTTATTGCGTTAGAAAGGTTGGAAATGAACGCTGGCCACCGATCTGTGCTCAGAATTAAAGCGCTCGTTAATGTCCTGTTTTGTAATAAGTTGACGAAAGAGGCCCAGCTCCTCCAAGGAGTACAAATGCCGGTTAGTTTGAGTAATCATGAGACAGATGTAGTGTTCGGTCGAAGGAAACCATCCAAAGAAAGATTTGTTCAAAAATTTTAAAGAACGGACTCGGATTAAATAACCGTCAACATCGTTAGCCTGTCTGAACTTCTGAAGCTTAATGAGAGGAGCGGGTGCTGTTCCTGCCGACCTTACTGCAAAAGACAGTTTTCAGACACAGTCGGCTATTCTGTACTCGATATCAAAACTTGCCATGTCCTATTGTGTTAAACTCATTGAACTGTACTAACTGTGGCAGTTCGATTGTCGCATCAGACAATGTCCAGCAAATTAAAGCAGGCACGGTGACTTGCGTATGAATTGGCTTATAGTCATTGTAGACTTGCGCTGCATCTACCGCACCCGCTCCTCCCCAGTCTGAGTTCGGTGCTGTGACAGAGTCAAGAAGACCGGAGGTGGAGAGGGTGCAGGGGGAGGGCGCGGTCGAGTCCGAACCTTGGCGTCCCACTAGTCCACACAACAAATGACTAGGATTTTTTACCAACACCAGCACCACGACGGGTCAGAGGGGCGATGATGATTGGGCAGTCGTGCTTACGGCCCCTATGCTCGGAGGTCGCGCAAACGAATCTACCGGCAGGGAACACGTTTTTAGAGAACTGTCAGCGCATATCACCCTGCAAAGGCCATGGTTTACTGATCCTGGCACAGCAGACACCTCCAGAATGAGGCCTCTAACGCCCACGCAGTCCTGGAAGGTTTCGGATTGGTAAACTGGTGGCAGTACCCCTTGTGCGTGTGCTGGCCTACTGCTGTTACCAGCCCCACTGTGTGCACGTGTTCGCGCCGATGCTAGCGCGTATGTGTGTACTACTAATGTGTTTACTCACTATACTCTCTATTGAACACCTGTGGCAGCCAGCCATCATAACCGGTCTGGCGTCATTGTTCAAGACATCGTTGTCTCAAGGTCATTCACCCTTTACAACGAGCCGTCCCAGACGTGCTGACATGAAGTCACACGACCAACAGCTCGGGCATACCTGCGTCCACGCAGTCGCAGCCGCCCATGCGGCCACTTGAACACGCCACCCCCTGCAACCAGCAAAACAAGCCACTGGTACACCACCCCTTGGCAAATGCAACACACGCTGACTCGACACCACTTGAGCTTGGCCCACGAGCCCACAAAAGCAGCTGCCACCACTATCTCAGGGACTCTCAGGCATGACTGGACGCAGTCAACATCAGCCCTGGCTTCGCCAGTGGCCACTGTCGCCTGAGAGGCCAACTCCGGGTTCTGTGTACAATAAACCTCACATTCTGGTGCCTTCTGCCGTCTCCCTTCAACTTGGGATCTGACCCAATAATGGTAGCGATCAGAGCACTCACTCTGGCCGCTTGATCACTACACACCCTCCCCAAATGGCAGGATTGTGTTCAGTCAAGCTGGTGAAATTCTCTCCGACACACAAAACTGATAAGGTCAAATGGCGCGGAATCTTAAGGTTAAATTTTGCGGGATTTCTTACCCCACACTCACCTTTTAGTGTCCGTAGTGCTACTTATAATGATTAAGTAGTCACTATTTAAAACACTGCCCGCAGCGTACATTTTCCATTTTCCTACCTACTGAATAATGCCGTCCTCTCTGAGATGTCGATGCATTGCTAAGACGGCATTATGTGCGACCCCTGATTAACGACTCTGACACACACTTTGTCCTAAAAATGCGGAAACACTAATTTTGGCCACAAATTCGGCAGTTTTTCATTTCTTGATCCAGAAGGTATAGGGTGACAACTTTAAGCTCAACAAAAGGCTTATCACAAAGGGACTTTAAAAAGTGTCGGATAATGAGAATGGTTAGACATTAGTTGTCTAAAAATTGGGTGCTCATTCAAACTCTGTTTTCGCTGTTCGAATTCAGAATTGTAGCACAACTTGAACTCAAGCTACTAATCAAACTTCCAATTTCTGCGCCACTCAAAACAATCTGCGCCCTCTGAGTGGTTTCCTTAGGTCGATCCTGAGAGAGAAGTTCGATTGCTGCGATATGCAAGCCTGAATAACAACCATCGTAAATGTTCTGTTGATGTAAGATCCGCGCTCAGAGATAACCAGGCCGTTTCCTCAATATGACTGTCTCATCCACTATTTTGTCCTCTGGACCATATGTGCAATACACTGGTATTGTTGAAACGTCATGCGTTCCAAGTCGTATTGCGTCACAAAGGCCAGAAATTGAAAAGGACTTGACTGAAGGCCTGAATAAGCATCCTGCTGTAATGGCCTGAAAAACCTTTAGCATAAATGTGTTGAAATACGCTTGTACATCTCCTACTTCGTGAAATGTTAACAGAAATTTGAAAATATGCTTTTTAACACAACAAAATTAAGAAGGGTAGTACGACCAATTATCGGGAAACATAATTGAACGATGTCTCAAACACGCGGGATGCCGGCTCTTAAATGAGCTTCTTCTCGTCCGTCTGCGAACACCACGCTCCGTAAGAAGTGACCGCTTAATTAGTACACATTTTTGTCTTTGCTTTTCGGTGCCGTTCTATATTTAAATATATTTTATGTATGTTTAAATATTTATTTTTATTTATTTTGATCTATTGCGTTATTATTTGTTTATTTTATTTGTTTATTTATTTAATTTCTCTTCAAACTATAACGCTGGGGATGCCTACCTTTCAATACATACATATATTTAAATGTATTTTATGGAAACCATGCGCAATAATATTTTTTCTTGCATATGATTATTAACAAATAACGTCTTCTTTAGAGTTTTTAATTAAAGAGACGATACTATTTGGCTTTTAAAAACTTTTCAATTCCTAAATACTATTTACTCTCACCTGATATTCAGGGTTTCCAACGTACATGCTGTGTACATCCTGCCATAGAAATGAATATGGACAAAGATTATGTACTTTATAAGTAACATTAGTGGGCATTTCATGGTCTTAAAAATGTGATTATTAGGCACTTTGTTAAAAGCGGAAGGCAGCATTTCTTCAAGTAAAGAAATTCAAAGAGACGTAGTGTGCTACAACATTACTAAAAGGAAGAATCTTTTGTGCGGATATTCTGTAAAATACGATAGAATTTTTAAGAGCATCGAAAGTCGATAGGAAATATGCATACAACTTAAGTGGTCATTCCTACAGGGTGCAATCCTTGCAGACAGTCAAAAAAATGATTCCAGTGCCAGCATCCTGGCATGACTGAAATATTCTAGGACAATGCTTCATAATAACTAATTTGACAACTCTGCTCAAGTAATAATATCGAGTCAAAAACATAACTCAGAATTTTGATTAACATCTCATGAGACAACATATCTTCAGTAACAATATACGCAAATGCCAATAACAATTGATAATCAAGCTGCATCTTCGTGGCTAAGATGATTCCTCTTACTAGATTGGCGTATATAATATGTAGGTATTTATCTTTTACACTTAAAGATAGACCGATTTATATCTAATGCTGCTTCTTATGCAAAAAACACTACTTTGAACTTCTTACGTGAGGCAAATACTTCCGATATCGACACATTTCTGCTTTCACACGACCGTCTACGGCAGGTGTCCACCACACGACGCACATCATGTTAGGAAATATCAAAGGGGTGATTTTTTTTCATTTGAGAAGACCGCCTTGTGTCACTTATCAGTCCAGTTGAAATGGCCGTCAACTGGACTCATACGCAACACCATGTAGAACGTCGACTAGGTCGGGGCTTCAATGGCCGCAGAACCATGAATATTTTATAATCCTCTTAATTGTGCTGTCTGGAAACTTGGGGATGAGTACGTCACTGAATGAACTGCAGTGTCGCTAACCGCCAGGGCTTTTGATCTCATCCGGCGTTGTTCGGCTTCCCTGACACTAGGAACTATCGCGTACAACGGTCGGCCGCACTTCCCTAGACATGTGCAAAAAACGGCGAATGAACACAGTTTATTTTGAGGAAAAAGCGACTTGCGAGAACCAATGACACAGCCGTCGTTTGTGCAACGCTGACAACCGATTCAACCTTGACACACTAAACACTTAGAGCATGTCGCAAAATTCGGTCAAATACGATGCAATCTTGGCACGCTATGAGGTATGTTGACCATCCCGATCACCTGACATTCTGGAAAATCACCGTATGATATAAAATCGCCCGCCCTGAAAGCTGCGACTTATTAATCTCTCCTATATATATCCTTTTTAGCAGAAGACCAAACGCCCTTTTATGTGTGGGATACACTGCGTAAAGGGTCTCTTATCTTTAATGAAGCTTCAACGACACTGTATTATATACGGGATACATGCAGTCTATAGAGTCATCTGAGTATTGCTAATTAAATATCCTGCGCATGGGGTCCGTGCTTCTGTAAGGTAACCTACTGTCAGTTATCACAATTCCGGCCTACATATTTCCACGTCCTCAAGGATGTCAATTCTGGAATTCTTCTTTCAGTCCTGGAGATAAACTGGACTCCGATGCCAGTTTCCGCCGCAGTGACCATCAACAGCCAGACCGGAAAGCTTGCGATTACCTGTGGATCATCTTTGAAAAGTCATTTACTTTAAAGTCGATCAAGGCGTTCTGAGTAACCTTTGGGGAGAAAAAGGTCATTTTCAATAAAGTTTTCATGTTGGCATGCTGAGACGGACGGCCTCACAGAACGACGTATTCGACAAGTGACGACATCATTATTTGTCAGAAGAGATACTGGAAAACCCCAGGAGTTAGTAAGCGACCGTTTATATTCAGACCTTTTAACGATCCGTACTGCTTCCCCGGCACATTTAGATCCGGAGGTTTCTCGAACGATCAAAGTCTTATACTCGTGTCGGTTGGGTTTTTGTAACCAGTGTTGAAGGCCTTCCCAATAGCTCCTTGTTTGTTTATCAAAATGCATTCCAGAAACTTTCTAAGCATCTTCTGTTTGTGTTGATTTTTCAGCGCTGAGGCATATGGAGTGAGATTCCTGTGTGTGGGTCAGCAGTCTCGTGCGCCTATCCGCTTGACCGGCGTATGTCGACTCACAAATCCCGCACGTTGCCTATCCGGACGCCGGGTTATCGGGTCCCATCAACCCATCAATCACGTAGGCATGAGGCTGCGCGTACCGATCGCGTGCAGTAGTTGAATTTCTCACTGTGTGGCGTCTGGTGATTTCTGTTGCTTCAAGGCAACCCCTTCCTGACTGAGTATCTTCACACGGCCCATTACCTAGTGGAAGATGAATGCCACCCGGAAATAAGCAACCTCATGACTGTAGTCCGGGTTCGACCATCATTTAAACGGGACTTCCGTATGAGTTTTTTATCACTCTATCTAGCCTTCTCAAAGGGTAAGTCGGGGTTAACGTGTGAACACAAACTGGGACACACCCTATGGGCGTTCAAGCGTACTTCTTAAAAAAGTACTGTCAAAATAAAAATAGGCAGGTTTGAAGAAAACGGTTCGTCACATCCAATGTAAACTGTATGTACCGCCTTAGACTGACTGCAGTTCAGAGTTCGTAGTGATCATTTAGTAGTTGCGAAGGCCGACTAAGGCTCAAAGATTACATTAAGCAAGGGACAATTTTAGTGTCAGTTGTAATCATCTGTTCAGGATGAGGGTAAAGAATCAGTGGTCAGGGTCTGTCGAGAGAATGTAAACAGTTTGAGAATGGGCTTCCGCATGTTGTAGCATTGCTCAGATATTTGCTTTAAGCATATAGACGGTGCGGACCGGACTATTGTCTTAATGTATCAATAAACACGTAAACAAAAGGCTTGCAGCCTGCTAATATGACTTAAATTTCAAATCAGGCTTTTACTTAAATAAGAAAAGTCCTCCCTAAGGGTTGTCGCGAGTACGCATGCGCTTTCTTTGACAACTCCTCTGTCTTTAATACCGTCCCGGGCCCTCTTCTCCTTACCAAAACATCCGCGTGCGGCTCTCCAGGCTGGGTCGTCTCTTGGCTTAGCGATTATTTTACCTTCCGTACTCAATTTATCCAATCTGACGAGCGAAAATCTATAATTCTTCCCAATGACTGCGGTGTTCTTCAAAGTTCTATTCTATCCCTTCATCTTTTCCCCCTCCACACCGACATTCTAAGGTCCCTTAATGACAGTCTTTCGGTTAAGAATGCTGATGATGTGGTTGTTGGACACCCTCTGAAAAGTCAGATACATCTCCAGTCTCTAGAGGATTGTCTAAACCATGTCCTTGTATGGTCGAAAGAAAATTGTCTCCTAATGAACAACCAAAAATCCGTTCAGTGTATTTTCCGACTGCGGCTCTCTCCTAGTCCTGAATCATCTGACATCCTTCCTAACGCGGTATCCTCTTTCAGGTTACTCGGCGTTACTTTAACCTCAAATCTTTCATTTTCCCTCCATATTGAGTTCCTATTTAGTAAAGTTCGTAAACGTCATTATTACATTCGTCGTTTACGTTCCTACCACACACCTCAATCCTTAGTCTGACGATTCACCAATGCCTGCATTCTTCCTCTTTCCTATGCTGCTCTCCTGTCATTTTTCCTGTTTTGCTTAAAAATGATCTTTTAATTTTGAAACGAGTCCTCCGCATGCTCGCTTCTGCCGCTGGTGTTTATTATCGTTTTTTGGTCGACACTATCATGCAACGACATTTCAACACAGTCAAGCAATTTACTGGTCGGATTATGGATGACGTTGCCCATCCCTTGCATCCTGCTCTTATTTCTGCGAAGTCTTCTCGCTCGATGCGCCGCAGCTTCGAACTTACGTCATGTCGCACATCGGCTTATCGAGCTTCTGTATAACAATTCCTAGAGCGCTATCTTTCGTGCGAAGAGATAGAAATATAGAAGCTTAGACTAGAACTATCCTCATAATAATTGTTTATTTTGTGTTAAACTTTGACTGTTCAATAATCTATTAACTTATTTACTGCCTATAGTGAATCTAGCCAATTTTTACTGAAAAATTTGAATTTATGATTTCAAAATAATGCGACTTCCTCTCTCTCTCACTTTGATTCCTGGCTTGCTCCTTGACAACCACGATACGCCGAAGGGATATTGTGTCCTGTGAAAAGGATTATTTCTCATATTTATGAACTTGGTAATCTCCGGCACGGAGCCGCACTCATTGAGCCGAAGATGCACGTCACGGCACTTAACGTAATAAAGAGCGGTTGCTAATTTTCAGCAGAGTGTATTACTACTGTGGACAAGGAATCACCTGGTTTCACTGTCACTCGTTAATGCACGATCCTTCAAGCATTTTCGCAACGCCTGTTTGTCTACCCAGAGTAGCTGAACTGACGAGGACTACGTCGAAAATGATAGAACATGAGTGCTGTTCATCCGATTGCTGAGATGCGTCCTTTCTCCTAGTCCTTCCCCAGACTGTCGCTTCAGGTAGGTGGCAAAGTCAGCCTTCAGAGGTCCTTAAAAAAATTGTGATGACTTGAGAGTTTGTGAGCAATGCTACGACCACCTCCTATGTGCTTAAATGACGTTCAACGGACTTTGCCCGGGCGAGGTAGGGTGGCCGTTGCAACCACAGAATATTGCTCACCTTTATTGCTTGATGAAAACAGACATACGCTTTGCGCCATCGCCTCCTTCACTGATTTGTAGGTAGGACTGACTTATGCAAAGCCCTTAACAAGACACGGGAATACGGCCAATAGAAGCGAAGAGTCGAGTCCCAGGAACCAGTCGTGGAGAAGGAGACACGATCGCTGGGACAAGACCTATATTCGCCCGACCTTTCGGACTCCTCCTCGAAACCATAATCAGAAAAAACAGCTGCGGATGATTCGTGCACAAGGGGCTGCAGTACTTATAGGATGCCGTCGCCATGCTACCACAAACCTATGAAAATTCACGTCTCCCTTCTCCTTCGTCACTGATCGTCACACTTGGTGTGATGACTTGTTTCTAATGATGGATTCGAGCAGGAATATGAACCGTCAGGCAAATAGGGTCCTTGTCTCAGCGATCGTGTCTTCTTCCTCACACATGGAAATATGTACGTCCATCTCAAACAATAAAGGTCGATCCAAGCATAATAAAGGGAAGGGCAAAATATTCCCCAGTCCTAACTCCAACAATTACCCCAATACAAAACTTAATCTTGACCCCAACGTACCCTAAACCTTAACTCTACAGTTTACCCAACCCCTATATTAACCCTAAACTTGCTCCAAATTTGCCTTGCCGTTAGCGTTATATCTAGCCTTAAACCTAATCCTTAACCTCACCCTAGCCCTGACCTTGAAAACGTTACCCTTATTTTACTGGACGATGGCTCACAGTTATTCATACTGCTGGCGGTTCCTGCTCTCATGTGCTGTTAAGGGGGCCATATAGGTCAGTCCTACCTTACTTTTCCCGAAGCGCCACCTGATTCCTGTGTTCCGGATATCTGGTGTTAAGTTGCAGAAGCTGCTCCAGCGCCCCATTTTCCGGCGCCCCGCCGTCAGTCGACGGCCGCGACAACCGTCCTGCCCTTCGGGGCATGCCGTTGACGCTTGGCCCTCCCTCAGACTTATTCTGAGGCGTCTCTTTTCCCAGCTGCACTGACACACGGCGGCGTCCCGAAACTGGCACGATTTCACATGCGTCGGCCGGCTTCGCTTGTCACCTGTGGGCCCTGACTCAGCCCATGCAGCAACCTATGCCGTGTCAAACACCCGGCAAATCTACTCATGCGCTCCCCAACGGACGCGCTGTTCTGACCCCCAAACAACCAAATCAAGGTAACCTGCCTCGGTGTACAGGATGAATCAGCTCCTCCAGCTATCTGGCCATTGTCAGTAGACTGGACGAACTCATAGTGTTATGCTTAAGGACTATCTGATATCATAGAATGGTGCGAAGTAAAGCAGTTAGCGGGTTGTAGGATGGCATTTATGAAATCTGGCACAAGTCTGATTTCAACAGCATTTGGACGGCTAATCTTGGGTCTGACTAAATGGCCGATGTCCTCCGTCCAATGTGTCCGCGGCAAATCAAAAAACGAGATCACGTACTACAGCAAGTCGAGGTTGTACATACTAGGTTTGGTTGTAGGACGACAGTCGCCTTTTATATAAGGCGGTTTTATAAAGGTATGGTTTTGCCTAGGTGCCGTATGCGCCCACTCTTGTGACGCACCATTTAGAGCTCCCTTGATTTCACTGATAGAAACCGTTCATGCAGTACTGCTACCACTGTGTATACCCAATCGCAACCGTCGTTATGGGCTTTAGATCTTAAACCAACAGGCTAGGGGATCGAGATCCACGTGTTTCACACTTCGGGGTTGGGTATAACTAACTGAAGACAGCTAAAAAGTTAGAAATAGTCATTCCAGTCTCCCCTGTTTTTGTCGGTAATAACATACTGTCCTTATCATGCGCCGCTGTGCGGCTGCTGGTTGGGCACGAGAAAGATCGCGTAAGGCAAAACGGAACGAGTGAGTTACGTAAGAACGATCGGTGAGCCCCCCCCTACCACCATTGTATATCCCGATCGAAACGGACAGGGCCAAGGGCTCGTGGCCCAGGGGTTAGAGACGTGGACTTCTAACAGGGTTAGTGAGCTATAAATGACCATTTCAGTCTCCCTTGTCTTTGGCGGCTGCTGGCGTAGCTCGAGAGAGCCCCTGGACACAACGGGGCAAGTCGATCGGGCCTCATTTGTAGATCAGCTATCTGCCAGATCGTTGCCCGGCCACTCATGAAAGAATAAACGCTGCACTTTGCGCATATTCATAGTTAGCTGTCTTGGAGGGTCACTCTAACTCTCACCCCCTCCTCCTGTAAGCGCTGAATAGCCGGCGGCTAGGCAAACAATCTGTCCCCTCTATCGAGCGTTCCTACTGCCTAATGATCAACCCTGAATGCATAACACAATTCTGGTCCGCCTAATGATAATTTTTGACCAAGGTTGTCGTGTGCGGTGTCCCTGGAAGAAAGTAGCACCCCGTTTTCTCCACGTGGATTTAAGTCATTAATACGTCTGCAATAAACTTTTCAGTCTAATTCGATCGCCTAAATTTATAATTCTTCCCCTTAAAGACTTCCAAACCTTTAATAGGAAGAGTGTTTCTTTCCAGCGTCCCTGAGTGTCACATTTATCCTTATCGACCTCTTTCGAATTCTAAATCCAAGCGTAATGCGGTTTTATCATATGAACGGTAAGTATGTGTGGAAAAACTCTTTGATTCCACACTGGCAGAAGACGCATATTACGAAATTAAATTACCACAGATCAGTCTTAAGCTGCGCTGCACTTAAAGCGGAGTAACATAGTTATATGGTAGTTAGTAAGTGGAACCGTCTTCCTTGATCAGGCAGGAATTCAAACCTTCTTATATGCGGATGATTGTCACATTGGAAATTGCCCTGATTAAGTAACAAGAGTAGGAAATCTCGAATAAGAACAACCGACTGGACATAGTAGACACTCAGGCAAGGGTAGAAAGAAGAGCCCCAATTAGCTGCCGTAGATCGTTGATCGTATGGCGATGTGCGTACTTGCGTAATCTAATCACATACTGATTACTGGAAGTTGTACCCAAGAGAATAATACAAATGTCGGCCAGGAAATAGGTCATGTTGTCTGATGAAATGAAATGTCTCGGAATATCCAGCTGCATATCGTATGTCCAGACATTCATTTTCCTACTCCAAAGTGTCGTTTTCGCCACCGACCGTCTTCTTTTTTGTCCTGCATTCCGTCAGATGACAGTTTAGCGTGTTGCTCCACCCCCAAAGCTCCCCCCGTATTACACGATCCACATTCTACAGGAATCTAATCGGGGTCTTTCGCCCTACGCTTTCCGACGCTTATTGCAGCAGTCACCTTGAGAGTAATAACCGACTACTTTGCAACAAGCTCAGTCCGGATGAGAGAAAAGATTTCTCCTGAAACTGAGACACTCACTAGTACGTGTCAGGTACGCGGTACGTCCTCGTTAAGTCCAGCTCATTCCCTGCCTTATATATCATTAAAGTACTTAAACCGGAAACCCTCTGTCCGCAGTCAGCCAAGCGTACAGAAGTTTTGATGGCAACTATGTCAGCGCCCTCGTTAACCGTAGACTGTATGTTGTTCTGATTTGAAAGAGGTCGCGACCTGGTTCTTTGCATATTTGAAGTGCAGAAAAAGCGGGCTCTCTAGGTGTAGTCACCATAAATGGTATTCCAATTCTCTAGTGTTTAAAAAACGTGCAAAAAATGATCTCGTCGATGTTCAGCTGCGTTGGCAATATTGAACAGTGTTCTTTGTATCCTGAATGCACCAGACACTAACTCGCATGCACTTCGACGTACAATTAGACGCTAACTGAGCCTCTCCCACAATTATCCGTCCTCGCTTAAGCGGCATCACTTTCCGCACTATTTTTTGTTGCAAATTCGGCTTGTAAGACTAAGCCGAACAACGCGATCAGGCACAAATCCTCCGACGGCTGCGACCAGCTCTATGCGCGACATTTAGAAAGTTATAAAGCTTCGCAGACGTTTGTGTTTGATCCGAAATAGCACCCGAAACCTTATCTCGTATCTCGCATGCCGTCGGCATCGCTGAGCATTTGGCAGTCGCTTCTTTGCCATCTGGTCATTGCGAACACATTATATTGCTGTGTGTAGGTTTTTTTCAGCGAGGTAAAGGAGGTGTAGGATCGCTTGCGATCAACAGTTTCTTTAAAAACACTTCTTAGCTCTCTCACATTTATCAAGTCGCACTCTAGACAACTACGGTCCAATGACGAAACTTTTAAAAACGAGACCAGGTTCTACTGCAGTTTTTAAGATTAAAAGTTATATTTGTCCACCATCCGAATTCTGCAAAGATTTTTTTTATTTTCAGAAAACTTTAGGTGTTCTTTCGAAGAGGAAAGACGCAAATTTTTATCACACTTTTAACAGCCATTCAACACTGGCTTACAGAGGCAGCACGCCGTAGAATGCAACATTAGGCCACATTATCGGCCACATATAGTTCGCCATCAACCGAGTTTCCATTTAAACTGCTCTACAGAAAAACTCTTTCTCAACTTTAATGGCAGTTCCTGATGTTTGCTTTTAAATAACACCGGATTGCCTCAGACGATGGAAAATCTCAAAGTTCCATACCTGATTGGCGACTAAGCAGTTCGCTGATAGTAATATGTTGATTTGGGACTGTTGTTAATTCGAAAGGGTAATTTGATTTTCTTAAAATTTGATTGTTAAATTTCAGGCATTTTCTTTCTCTCTAACGATTGCCACCAAGGGTGAAGAATGATAGAACACGGACCATGCCTTTTTCAAGTCGAGAATAGATACATGTATTTCCATACATTACCAACACGTGGGTGATTTATATCCTCTGTAAGTGCATTTAAACTTCATTATGCGTCAATCAAATTTTTGAGAATGCAGCTATTCCCACGAGATCCCACTAACTCTGCAATACCAAAGACGAGAATGTTCAGTCAAGTGAGCGAATAGACATCAAATATCATCTAGTTTTAATCGAACCATCGCCTACTGTTAAAACATATTGGTCGTTAAGAGTTTTTACGAGAAGATTCGCGTTACTAAGTGATTGAGTTTGTCCTAAGGCACATGATGTTTGCCGACCAAATCAAATGTGCTTATTTCTGACATAAATGTGTTGACAAATGGAGCCCAGGTGACCTTTTAGGATCGTCTGTTTAATAAAACCTTTTAAGAAGGCTTTTGAAGTAGTGCACATATACGTGAATGTTATATGCGCACTTTATTGTCCTTCAATGTGCGCAAGATTATTCTTAAGTAGAGTTCAGTTTCAATCCAGCAAAAACGCTAAGATATATTTATATATAACTCCATGATATATATAAAGGAAGTGATCTTGTCGTGTGGTAAGCTCTCCTACAAACGTGGAATTCCAGAATGAACACAATAACACCTTAATGGATTTCATTGAAGGTGTTCTAGAAGCTGAACAATTCATCGATTTTTGGGTCGGCGTAAATGCCCCCGTGGCAGTGGCCCTGAAGCTGGCTAACAACCTGCTCTATAGTGTTTTTTCATATATAGAAAGGAGACATGATTAACTTTTCACGCTTGTCTCTAATGTTATGCTATAGTTTATCATCACAATCCCCTGGAAATGCGGTTGAGTATTCTTAGACACTTGTGCATGGTGCTCTGCACGTATAATTTCGTAAAGTCTCAAACATTACTTTCGGCTTCTTCGGAGAGGGTTTTTTCAATGTAAACAACATGCCGATGACGCATATTCAGCACAAAATATGTAAGGCAAGCAATTGGAAACTAAATAGCACAACATACAGATTGTTTAGCACACCTATCCCAGTATTTTCGTGCTGTCAATCCAAATAACGCAAGCTAAGTGACTGCGTTTTATCTTTTTGATGCTCGTGATAGACGAAATGACCTCTTATTGGAACACGACTGATACACACGTAACGTTAACCGGCGTACTGGCTGGCACAATTGTTGCAACCCTTTTCCAGAGAACAAATATCGAAGGACCGATTGTTTGGGGAAAAGTGAAAACTAAGGTTCGTATAAAAAATAGCCTCTAAAATACTTCAAAAGTTAAAGTAGGAGGCTTATGTGGCAAAAGTTTGTGTCAAATGTGCGAGCTGACGGATGGGAAGCGGACAACTATCTAAAGGCCAATATATTTTTAATCAGAACGTCATCATGCACGAACGTCTAGACATAGGCACGTTTGATAGAATATGGACCTGGAAGGCCGCATTTGGATGGACCACATAAAAGTTTGAACCTTCTCATTATCTGCGGATTATAAGAGATACAAGTTAGTAACTCACGTCTCTGGAGCATGCTACAAGATGCTCTGTCAGGGCGTTTTTAAAAAGGTTAACCACACATCTTTTCAGGGTTATGCAACAAGTTGTTCTGGAGGTTCCTGCTTACATAAACATTGTGGTGATTTATAAGCATCTTCAAATGCCTATTGCTGTACCTCCTAGACAAATAATACCTTGGGTTTACCTTACATCATTCGGATGAACTTATGAGAGAAGACGGCTATGTGTTGGAATAAACCTACAGGTTTTTACGCTAGTCTAACCAGCGCAGGAGCTAGATAAAGGACTGACTGGCTAAATAAATGCAACATTAAATGCTTGCCGGCACACTTAGGTGCAGGTCTAGGCCGCGCCATTTGTAATCCGAGCCGCCCCTGCCTTTGGCCTTCTTGAATCCGTCAAAACATCGGGTCCAGGAGGAGGGAGTGTGGTAGATGCCGCGAAATTCTACCCCAACTTTATACGAAATCATGCCCAAGTCATCATTCCTGCTCTCACCCGGCTGTAGAGTACACGGTTGAAATCGTCGGTAACGACGGTTGAACTGTCGAGAGGATAACTGCTAAATCATCTGGCTCACCGACCCTAACGCTAGGAATAGTGTTCGTCTGTGTGCTCCCCGCGTGGCTAATTACTCCGCCTAGGCTTAGTTTCAGGATGGAATACGGAACTGGGAGTTCATTTTATTGGTTCGGCCTCGTCAGACTTGGATGTTTGGCCAAATCTCGCCGGCTGAGCCGCATCTTAGGAGCTAACGTCATCTCTGCGCACTCCTGCCGCATGTTCGGACATTCGTGTTATTGCAGTCTTCCGGCTTCACCGATATAGTCGCTTTGTCCGTAACTTCCCTTGTTCCAGGCTTTTCTGGCCGTGGTAGGTAGCATTCAATGTAACGTTTATTCTTTACCCAGCTGCAACATAAGTCGATCTCAGAAGGAATAATTTAGCGTGAGCACTTGAAGAAATCCCGCATTTCAAAACTAAATGTTTAAATCCCATTAAACATGCTGAAACTGTTGACAGAAATGCCGTAATTCATTTGAACGAGCAAACTGTGTACGTATGCGGACATTCGGCGAAAACTGGTTTAGTCGGATTATTTGTCGTTCTTTCTGAATTTCTCTGCATTTTAAAATTTGTTCTGGTAATACTTTAATGACATTGGCATAGGCTGGCTGTGCGTCTGAGTGAGCGGCAACGTTTCCTTGCCTGTGCAGTGCGAGGGTTTGAACATCGAAATAATTCACGTTAGATGGGACGATGGTGCCTACTAAGCTGACTGCTTTGATTCTCATAAAAGTGTAGATGACGAAATAGTGACTCTCTCTATCCCCTCATGTCTTCTACCTCTGACGTTAACTGTCCATGTAATTGAGGTTCCCACTCCTTGCTTCCTCATGTGGGTGGTATGTAACAGTCGGTAAGCCATTGACACAGCAGTTTAATTAAACGCCCTTAGTCTTCCCTGAGTAGTTTGCCGGCGTACGCAAATGTGGGGTGTACGCACGAGCTTGTGAATGCTAGTCGGCGGCCGGTCGGCACGACAGCCGCAAACTTCAGTGTCCACGGTTTGCGGCGCGACTGGGCCGGACGAAACACTGATAAACATCTCGGCATTGGTGGTGCGTGGATATTAACAACAATATATGCACTCTTAAGTCAAATGGGGCTTGCCTAATCATTTATTTTGAAAGCCGAGGAGGGGAAGTGGTTTTTATTTGCGTGGACGGTGGTCGATCTCCACAGGAAACCGCTGTCGGATATCTGGGGAAATAATATGACTGAGCAAACACAGGGCTATGGAGAGAGAGATAGAGGGGGACTGTCAAACAGGCCTAGCAAAATGCACTTGAATTTTCTAAATACGACTGAGATATCCGAAATTGGGTCACTGAGAATCTGCCGGGTAGCCGCCATGTTCGCAGTTTCATGGGGACTAAGTAGGTAACTGCGATATCAGAAGAACACTGACATCCGACTTGGCCTGCTGATTTGGGCGTGTCAACAAAAGGCCAAATGCAGGATGGAAAAGTACTTGTTTTGCACACGCAAGCTATAAACACAGTGGTTGGCGGGCGTAGGATTGCGCGTTGAGTACGCATGCAGTGAAGAATGTAGGAATAGTCAGTAAGGTTTCCAAAGGTTTTGTCTCCACAGCACTTTCAAATTCCATCAAATACCAAGTGTAATTGCAAACTATTGCATCCGTCGACTATGCACCTTGATCGACTCGATGACGAAGAACCAAGTTCTGTTCCTCTACAGGTCTCTCGCTAATAACGCACTACCCAGCTGCCAGAACGGTTTGCTACTCACGGTTGTCAACTCGCAAGAAAACCCGGACCTCAACAAACTTGAAGACCTAGTCGGAATGCCGTCGAAGGTGACAGCGCTTGACAGCTGGCGTCATTCCTCCCCGTATGTGCGCATCCGTAACGGTAGCAGCCTCTCAATTCCTCCGATGTGATTACATCATGCGCGACTGAACGGATCCGATAGCGATTGCAGACGTTTCCCGCAAAGGCAGTGGGTTTTCGGGTTCATTATTTGGCGCCTAAGTTTTGATTCCGTTGAGTGTGCAACTTTTGTTGCGTGTGACGTGGTAAAGTAGCCAGCTGAAATCCGGCGCCGATGTGGGCTACTTCGTCCTCAAACCCTACTTCTTGACCTTATCGCGCAATCAGCCACAAATGCGGTTGAGTACGCACATTATATTTGGCTGGTTGAACGCACTGCTGTTGACGAGAATACTAGTTCGCTTGACTACGTGAAGTTTTAACACGAAAACCTCGTCAAACGGTGTGCCAAAACGCTTGTCTTAAATTGCTGTGATCACTGCCGTGCGTCGAGACTTTCTACGAAGCCATCTTCCTAAGTCATTCTGATCTGCGTTTATACCCATACCAAATACAACCATCAAGGGCCTAGAAATGAGACCAAATAACCAGCTACAACGACAGGAAATATCTGCAGTCGCTGGCTGAGCAAACAAGTAGTAGATAACTCTGAGGACAATTTGAGGTTCATCTGTTAACTCTTTCCTTCAGCTTTGAAGAAACTCAGATGCTCGCGAGTGGTAACAACTGTCCGAGTCGGGTTGTGGTTATTCCAGCAGAAATCCACCAGTTAGTGACAATTGCTCCATTCTCAATGCCCGGCACAATGATTTTGATCGAGGTCACTAAGTATTTACAATGGGAGTGCATGTATGAATGACAGTATCAATTTACCCGCGCGCCAGCCGACATTGCTACTAATGCAACCGTAGTAAATAACGGCACGTTCAAGAACTGCCGAATTTGCATGACCTGTAGTTGTGCATCAATAGCACCTTAGGTATTATTCATATGCTGTGAATTTGCTACCATCATCTACAACAACCATAGATGATTTTGTCCGGTTGATTATAAAATTTGGTGCAGAAAGCGATCTCTTTCTCTAATGCCTTTATTCCCATATTTCACCATAAGATCTCAGTGGACGCGAAAAATGTCTACAGAAATTTCAGATGTCACCTGACCGGACTGCGTATCTCGAATTTTTTAATTTGCTCCAAATGGCAGATACACCGTTCAGGAAGCGTGATGTTTTATGAAATTTTCAAAACACTTCCGCACAAATATATTAATTTCGAATAATTCTTTTTCAATAAAAAGTTAAGATTTTAAAATACCCGACTTTTTCGGTCGTTTAACTGAAGGCTGTACTGTGGTTATCGAGCTCTTAAATCTTGATAACAAAATGTTCTTGTCAGTCACACGAACAAAACGTGAACTTGCTGTTTATTAAACGGCCTTAAAGTTCTGATTATCATGAAATTCATTTCAGAAATTGAGACCTGAAATTTTCTTTGAGTTTAAGCATGCTTCAACAGATAATTGTATATCTTACTGATAAGGCATGTAAGGAATCATATTTTTTCAATCACAACTCGAAATGAGGGAAATAGGTATGTATTCCATCAAAATAGCGGTCTCGTATCAAGGAGAGCTCTTCCTAAATTAACACGTTTCGTGACCTAGAAGGTACATTTCCCTCAGTTGCTCAAACTATGCAAACATAGAGCTGGCGAAATAGCGCAAGGCACGCTTTATAACGGAGGGTGCTTTGGATTTCTTATCAAAATAAAGCCGATTGGGCGATTTTTACGTTTAAGTAGACAAAGTAATTTGCTTTCAAGTTAGATGTGAAGATGAAGTCAGCACGGCGTGAAAAGCCTCATACAACCTTTTCCGCTCAAATGGCTTTCTTAGCAAATAAGACTGCAGCCAGTACCGTGTCTTCTCTCCGATTTCACAATGAGCGAGTCTCCAATAACCTTGACATCCATCTCGAGGTGCAAGCAGATTTAACGATACACTTTATCTTAGGCGAAAGACCACCATTTAAATTTAAAAGGTTGTCTTTTTGCATTCTCTATATTGCTTCTATACGTCTGCTCTTCTTTGCCTATCTATCCTTCCTAGATAACCTTGAACAAAGATCTTAAGTCGACTTCAGGTGTGCATCTCCCGCCAGCTGTGATGTTGTCTGTTATACGAGTGTTCGATTTCAACAACAGAGCTGCGAGATAGATAACCAATGTGTCAATTAAGGGATGCACTATTTCGGTTTTTTGATTAAGGTGACTGTTAAAGCACATTATAGGTTATGCTTTTATTTTACGATTGAGGTAAGTAATTCTGTTTATCAATTATTTTAGAAAAAATACATTCTGGGGCGACTTTTGTCAGAAAGCCAATAAGCTAGGCCATGTCACTTTACACTGGGTGCGAGGGTAAGTGACCAGCTCAAAAAAACACGGCTGAAATCCAAATAATTTGCCTGGGTTGACTTATCTTGGCGTATTTGCAGAACACACCTCTTCATATTGAGTATATTTTCAAATGATTGTTTCAGTGAGTTTCTATGCGATGTATGGCGGAGATCGGCCTTGACATATATTCGGACAGGCTTTTACGAGATTAAACCACCTAGACCATACCAGACATTTGTGCATGTTCCCTTGGTAAATTGCATTATATGAAAAAAGGACGCCTTCTAAATTAACCTTCGCCAATTATAAACTTTATTTTCATTCGCGTTAACATGAACGTGAACATGCACACCATTATGCAAAAACTAAAATGCTGTTTTTGTTAAGGAACCAGGGTTACACACTTAAAAATAATATTCATTAATAAATACTTATTATGCCACAAGGGAATATTTTGCACTGACACGTCCGTACTTTTCAGGCATATGCCAGTAGTCATTAAGCAACCGCGAAATGGTACACCATCAACTATATGTGTACTCGCTCTTTAGATATATGACAGGATTTTTGAGGTGCGATTTATTTTCTCTCCAGGCTTGTGCCAATGCTTTAGCGGGGCTATAACTATCCTGTAGGATATTTATGTCCGTAGAATGAAGCCCAATTTCAAATAAAAACGTCGAAAACGATTCCAGTATTTAAAAGTGTGTTATTGTTTCGACGGAACAATTTTTTGTATTGGTCAGGGAAGTGCTCAAATGGCCAAACTGCTTTAACGCTGTCACTGCATTTTCTCGGAATAAAGTTATCAACACGGTTCTCCATCCACTAGACACTATAGAACACTTTAGAGAGACGAGTTCTAGAAGGGGGTTTCTTAATAAGAAGTAGAAGCAATTGCTGGAGCAAGAGCTTTATTCGATAGACGTTTCGGATTCATTCTCGAACCCATCATCTGAGACAGTGACAAAAACGGGTGATTAGTGCACATGGAGTTGCAGTATTTATCGGATGCAATCGGCAAGCTACCGCATACCTATGCTGATTAACCGTGATTCCCTTCATCAAGAATTGCTGTCCGCTGGTGCGTTAGTTGCTTAAAGTGCTGCATGAAAGTTGTTTTTTACTGAAATCTCATCACCTGTTATGATTGCTCGGCCATCTAGCTTACCGGCCTACGAGTGGTTAGTTACTTTGACCAGACTATGCCTCAGCACCGAATTTGGAGTTGGGATGTCACCGCACTTATTGATAGACATGGATCCCATGAACCATAACTGCAGCAGCTCGCGGTTCACGCGATTATTATCCCTCGCGATAATTGTGGCATCATAGACCTTGAATATGTGTCTGGGTCTCGTCGAATGGGACGCCACCTGAGAGTTGGCGTCATTTCTACGCACTGTTGGCACGTTTTAGGCGATTCGTGTTCGAGGCAGTCTTACAATTTTTCAACGTGGTTGCTTTGCATGCGACTGCAACTCCACGGTATATTTATTTCAGGCGTCAATTTTCTTTGGCAATGAGCTTTCATGTTTAAGTAAGTCTGAACTGTTGACCCAAGCAAGTGTCTGAATAAAACCAGACGTACGCGAACTCACCGCATAGACAAAAATGTCCTTATATCTGTCTTACCTTGAACATCTTAATAAAGTCACTTGATTAAGTTCACTTTTGGCAGCCAAATAAGCTTACAGAAAATTGAGGAATATCAGAGGTGTTTCACGAAACTTTCGAAACTCAGCATACTTAACAGTCAGTAACCGGTCATTTGTGTGCATGTGGCTGTATATGGTTACTGCGTCTAATTTCTAATTTAATAAATGTTTTCTCCACGTAGCGCTCTTGCGATATCTCTGCGAAAGAAATCAAACAAAACCATCTTCGTTGGAACCAAGTGCAAATATGAAATATTTCTATTGAACTCTCGAAACATCATGCAGTTGTCGACTTATCATACTGCATGGACATTCATAATGCGTTTGTGTGGATTAGTGGAACTCTTTGTGTTTTTTGCCTTTCCTAAAGACACTTGTCATTACTGCAATGTTTAATTAACATCCTTGTCTGAAAATGCTTTTCGTCATTAAGCAGATGTTTTGGTCGACATAAAGTTGGCTTGTGATTCTGCATGGTTTTACGTCAGCTTCTTGAATTAGACCACCAAATGCAGATTGCTTTCAAGCATTCAATGATTACGGATACTCGTATTCATCTTCTCATTTATGCTAGGAAACAGTCCCATTTGTCCGTACAAAGCCAAATACAGTGTTTACTCATAAAATCGTTTTCTTGCTTATCTCCGCTATTCAGCAAGCACGGAAGCAACACTCTGTGCTGAAAACTTAGACATACCAAGACCCGACAACTACCTTTATGGCACATTAGCCAGCATACTCCATCAAGCACGCATCGGAAGTTTGCGAACGCATAGCTGCCGCCCAGGAGTTTAAGAACAAACACCAAACAGCAGCCTACCTGCGAACAAGGTCTGTTGAGCTGCTCAATAGGATGTAAGCTGCAATTCCTACAACAAAATTAAGCATCACGACTCGGCGGTTCATCAGTACATATCTGAAGATCTGCCGCATTTACATCCAATCAACTAGTGAACGTGATTCGTACATTTTTCCGATGTATCCTTCTCATAACCTGTCATTTGATGCAGGTATAATCAGTATCAAGTGGACCCTTCGTTCATATATAAAATACGAGGACATGGGCATCAGATTTGTACGAATGCAATAAAGTGCTCCCCTCTTAACCGTGGGGGTTGAATAGTAGGACCTCCTGCAAAAAGTGTAAATCCGTTTAGTAAACATACGTTTTATATTCAGTTTATATATAATAAGCTCTTATAAACGTTCCCGCACTAATATAGACCGTTATTACACAATTTTGCAACGAAAGCAATAAGTGGTATGTTGCATATTGAGTAAGATGCGTTTAATTACTTACGTGGACACATCGTGTATATATTTCGCACAAATTTACTCATGGTATGGAATTGGGAAGATTTATTTATTGCGAAATACGACTTTGTAGCAAGATATATGTCGACAAACATAATCATATATCTGTTGTAATATAAAGTGATGCAGGTAAATTAGATGTACTCCGATAATTCCTCTAATTTACGTATCCGTTTTCTAAAACACGAACCCCTTAGTCGCGCGCCACTTTTATTCTTATAATGGTTCCATTCTACCTTTAACGGTTGCTCCTATTAAAATGGAACAGTTCATTAGGAACACAATTGTAGTGTCTTTTTAGCCATTCTTCAATAGCGCCCGGTGTATGAGATCAACTTGGGAGAGCAATCGAGGGAGCGTGTATCAAAAACCAAAACGCCTATTGTCCACAGAAATCTGCGAACCGGCGAAAATCCGCGACATATATTTGCATGTAAGATCCGGAAAAGCGTAAAACCGTTGAGGTCGACGCGCGATAAATTACCTTACACTTATGCAGCCGTGTGGAAATCTGATGTGAATCACCATCCACAAGATCGAATGGTTACAGCCGTTCCTGTCACACTTTCATCTTTGACTGGTTCTTTTATCTACGCTTGATGACATCTCTGGATCTTAATCGTGCACACTGAACTGTACAATTATTCCGAACTTGACAATAACGTCTGGCGAACTTATCTTAGTCAGCTCGTTTTATCTCGCTTCATGATCTCCCGCGGAATTCGGAAGAATGCGTAAAGTTTAGCGCATGTTCCCAGCTGCCCCCCGTTGTTTCGCATATGCTCAAGTGTTGTCAGTTCTAAAATTCGAAACCTAAATTCAGCTGTGTAGTGTGTAAATTTGCATCTACACCTCTCTGAGGTTATTGGAATGTTGATTGTAAGGAGCAAATCGAGGAGAGTTTTTATCGAAGGGAGGACTACCGTCTACATTGCTTCATAGATATCCTAAACCTAACAGTCCCAATTTGCGAACATACATTCGTACAATAGTAGGTTTAATCAGCATATTTAAGCCAAAGGTCCCCAGCAACAATGATCGACTTACCCCCGGGATATGATGTGAACAGTTGCCAGCTCCTTTTCATCTGATCTCGAATTGACCGTGGAAGCATAACAGTCCTCAACCGCCAATGACTTATATGTTCCTGTACAGAAAAGAATCAATGTTAACCATATTATTAAATGAAAAAAATTTCTATAAATTAATGTCGTGTATTTTGCATGATTGAAAAGAAGTGTTTTTTAGAGGGGGCAACTAATAAGGGTGACATCGAAAAGGTAGTTTGCAAGATTATATGCGCATTTGTATCGAATGTGTTAATGTAAAGAAAATTAAATCTTTTATGCATTTCGGTCTGCAGTCCGAAATTCAGGTTTCCCATTGACATTTTATCAACTATGTCTTCGCCATGGCTTTTTGAAAGTTGATTCGGCAATGCGAATTTGGAACCCATAGACTAAAAGAAGTGAAATTTCAAACACGATTTATTCACCTTTTAAAGAACGTTAGATCAAAAAAGCTTCACTACTCACAAGTTCATTGTCTCTGCGTTCGAGATCATACTGTCTAACATAGGATCTTCGCGTTTTACGACTACACCCTCGCAAGTGATTAAAAATGGCTAGCCAGCTAGAAACGCTCCTTCCCAGTTCCTTCCTTTTGCCATGTGCTTCTTCAGCTTGCTCACAGAGCTCTTGTTGTAATCTGACCGCCTGTAAAAGCTCATTGGTAGATTTCAAGTCCATTCATAAAGGATCTAACCCTCGCGAAATCGTGACAGATCTTAGGACATTACCACTATTAGACCCACTAGGCCCGTAGGTTAGATCCTACAACAGGGTTCCAACCTCAAGTGCCAATCTAGGTCTTGGATATTGCTGACAGATTAACGTAGATACAGTGCGTGACCGATCTCACGAAATGTTGGCTGAAATTCTGAAATTTGTTTTCGATTAGGAAGGATTACTTATGTGGGATTGTAAGACTGCTCAACATGAGACATAATCCTAATGTATTTCGGAATCGCCAGGATGTAAGCTTTTGAATGCACATCTTTTTGACCTTCTACAGAAACCACACTTGGTAAAAAAAGGACTACTTCATTAGTGTGCATTTTTCGTATTGATTTTCGATGGTCCTATAAATTCAAACACACTTTTATAAAGCATGCACAAAATATGCTTTCTTTTATTCTTTTGGTAGAAAGACACATTATCTTTACGTTTTATACTCAAAGAAATGATATCCTTCAGTTTCAAAAAGTTTCTAATAATAAAACGTCCAAGACCGTACGATGTCCATACATACAGCATTGCACACAGCTGTTAACCAGTGCTCCACATGAAACGTACAAAGTAGTCAGCATCCACTACAACGAAGTCCACATGGTATCCTCTTTAAGGCATATAGGAATATATGATTTTCCCTACGCGGACAGTATGTAACTTGTAGACTGGAATCGCTAAACTCTAATACAAAGCTTGATGTGACTGAAAATGATTCGCTAGTTGGAAAACGCTTTCAAACCTAAATATAGGCTTTCTACGAGTATAAAACGTGAAGATATTGTGATTGTCTACCAAAAGACTTTAAGAATGCATATTTTGTGTACGTTTTATAAAAAGTATATTTGAAATTATAGGACCATCAAAAATCAATGTGAAAAATGCATGCTAATTAAGTAATCATTTTTTTACCACGGGTGGTTTCTGTAGAAGGTCAAAAACAGGTGTATTCAAAAGCTTACATCCTGGCGGGTCCGAAATACTATAGGGGTATGTCTCCGGATGAGCAGTATTGCAATCCCATCTAAGTAATCCTTCCTAATCGACAACACATTTTAGAATTTAAGCCAACATTTCATGAGATGGGTCACGCCCTGTAAGTCCCCACACTTGCAAAACGTCCTGTAAACCGTTTTAGTGTCCGGCTATTTAGTTGCACAGGAAGATTGGTCATATTCTTGAGAAATCTTAGGATAGAAGCGAAAACGCGTCAGGAAGGACATTTGGACGTCAGGCTGGACATTCAAAAACCCACTACCTCTTATTCGGCCAATTTGACGTTTTCTCGGTGTGAAAAAGATCATAGTGGTAGATCTAGGGATAAAATATAGTTGAGGATGCGTTAGGTGAGTAGAATTTGCCTAAAACTCCATCTATCGACAGCTGCTTTTCTTCATGCTCTTCAGATCATAATTTGTTACGTATTTACCCAACATTATTGACTCGATGGCGTGACTGCATTTCACGTTGTCGGCAGCATACATGGCGCGCTGACGATAAATCGTGTTACTTGTCTGCCTTTCGTGAGATGTAAAATACTTTATACAGTTGTCGATGGGATTTGCCAACATGAGTGAGCCAGGGATTCCTTCGATGGGTGTACTTTTATTTATGCTGGTTGATACAATTGAGGAAGAGTTCGTAAATGTGGACTGGTACATTAGCTGGCTCTGAATTCGTCCGCACATCGATGGTTCTATACAACTGTCAGGGTTTTGCACATTTCTCACAGTTTTAGGTTAATAATTTGCTGCAGAAATTTTATCTGTGGGTTCTACGTCAGCTATGAAAAACGTAATTGAGAAGCCCGTCCAGATACCTCCAATCAATGTTGCCGGATATAAATTGACAGAAGACTGATAGCTCAATGTTTAAGCATATTGACAGACTCAGTCGCAGCTATTTACGTCTTTGCTGCACAAATAAGCGTAAATTTCTGTTGAAACTTCAAGTGGACGCCACATCTGAAAGCCGATTCAGCACAGTTCTCCTACCTTCTTAGCGTGGGCTGACAGCATCAAGCATATGGTGCTGTTAGGCTCTAACTTGTTCTCAATGCATTGCTGGCTTACGGCCGTTGCTCTAAGCAGGGTTCCTGTACATATATACATATAAGGATGCATTCGAGTATTTTTTACTGGAAAAAAGATGGAAACAGCCTAATACCGCTTCAGCCTTATCTACTGTCATCACCCAGTGATGTCTCGAGCACGGGGCAGTTGATCACCCAGCTGAGTTCTTATCACTGCACTCCCGACAATGGGAGTACAGGACAACGGTCTTGTGGCCCAGTGGTTAGAGGCGTGGACTTCTAACTAACAGGTCGCGAGTTCGAGCCTCGGGGGTTCCACACTTTGGGATTGGGTATGACTGACTGACTAACGATGACTAATAAGCCAGAAATGGCCATTCCAGTCTCTCTTGTCTTTGTCGGTAATAACATACTGCCAAATTATGCGCCTCTATGCGGCTGCAGGTTGGGTTCGAGAGTAAGCCCGTAAGGCACAACGGAACGAGTGAGTTCCGTATGAACGATCTGTGAGCGTCCCCTAACATTGTATATTCCCGATCGAAAACCGACAGGGCAACGGGCTCGTGGCCCGGTAGATAGAGGCGTGGACTTCTAACTAAGAGGTCGCGAGTTCGAGCCCCAAGTGTCCCACAATTTGTTATTGGGTATGGCTGGCTGGCGACGGCTAATAAGCCAGAAATGGTCATTCCAGTCTCCCTTGTCTTTGTCGGTAATACCATTCTTCCTATATGTATATATACATAGAGTGAGTGTACTATCTCCTTAAATATCAACCGAAATTTCGAAATATAATTTGGTTTAAAAAGTGCTAATTATATAGGTTTGTAAAACAATCATCCTACAACATAATTCTATAATACTTCAGTTACCGCAGTGTGCTGTCTTTCGAACAAACATCTTTCCAGCCGCGTGCAAAAAAACACATTCCGTGAAAACTAACTGATCAATTTTCATGCATTTTTCACATTGATTTTCGATGTCCGTAAGAACGGTCGGTTAGCGCCCGCTATCATTATATAAGTATGTATTTGGAAAGTTTTTATTTACGAAAATAGAAACAGCCTAATACCGCTTCTGCCTTATCTGCTGTCATCATCGAGTGATGTCCCAATCACGGGACAGTTGATCATCCAGCTGAGTTCTCATCAATGCACTCCCGAAAATGGAAGTACGGTATATCCATTTGTCATATATTAATATATATTTAAGAAGTTTTCTACCCACAAATACAGAGGAAGGTAATTAACCACATCAGGTTTATCAACCAGTGATGCATCAGTTACGGGACAATGAATCATCCAGATGAGATATAATTACTGTACTAACCCGCAGTTAATATCTCGAGTCTGTAACCCGATAATGCAATATCTCCGACTAGTGGCAATAAAAAGTAGCCGTTGGTGTGGACTAAGACAGAGACAGCCTAATGCCACATCTGCCTTATCTTCCATCATCAACCAGTGATGCGCTAATCACGCAGCAGTTGATCATACAGCTAAGTTCTCATCACTGCACTTCCTGCGTAGGGAGTATGGCCTAACCATCTTTCATATATTAATATATTTTTGAGAAGTCCTTACCTTCAAAAAAGGGACACAATTACTTCTGGCTTACTAACCAGTGGTTTCTCAATCACGGGACTGTTGGTCGCCTAACTGAGGCTTCATTACTGCACTAATTCGGAGTTAGTATTTCGGATCTGCAGTCAGGGAGTACGATATCTGGTAAACTAGCTAACTCTGAAATTGTCCGCACATTAAATTGTCTACGCAATTGCTAGATCTTTGCATAATTGCACTGCTAGGCAAATATTTCTATACAGAAATGTTATATGAGGGTTCTGCGTATGCCTCTATGAAAAAAACGATGTTAACAAACCCGTTCAGATAGCTCCTATCAGTGTTGTTGATTAAAGCAAATAGGGTGCGGACTAACAAGCAACTACCCCATTAGGCACGACTTCTGGCGATAAACGCGGTTGCTGCGAATATTAGACATGTGGAAACACGGCAACTGTATCCTTATCCCTATGCCTCCACTACCCTTATCTGAGATTGTTTCTACTTACGGATTCTAGTGCGAATCTGAAACCTCAGACCAAGAGTTTTTTTTGCTCCATCGAGTGGTCGCCTTTGTCGGTAATAGCTCCGAATTGATTATTTTATGGCTCCTGCGACCCCCCTGGGTGAGCTGACTATATTCAGGTTGAAAGCAAAGCGTAACTGTTCATTTCTGTCCTGCAATCAGGATATTTCGATGTGTGTCGTCCCCATATGAATATGCGGGGTATCGAAAAAGACATGGGACACCCGAACGGCCATCTCTTTCCTATTAGTCGTCGCTAGTCAAGTGTGCACAAGCGTGACGCAACAGGGGAAACCTGTCTCGTAAACTGATCGATGAACTTCCTTCAGGGCATAACTAATACTCTCGAACACAACCGACAGAATAACGAACTCATGGCTCAATTGCCCAGCGTTCGTTTGCTTAACGAGTTATTTATAAAGAAGTCGAGTTCGTACCCAATGTCATCCAAAACGGAATGTTGTCAGTATACGCGCCACTAGCCGAGGCCGGCGTTTGAACGGTGACAATCGTCGCAGGCATTCACAATGACCCGAACCCCCCCCCCCCCCTCTAAGACACGGTGTATGAGCGTCTCAAAAGTACGCAAATGGGGTGCATTCTCTCGAGTTTCATCGTGAAGGCAGTGCTCCAAGAAGCAAATGCTGGATTTTGTGACCTACAGGCCAAAATTTTGGACTCTGTATGCCAATGATACCTTCGTTGTCACCAAGGAGCAATTGGTTCCACAATCTCCTGGTATCCTAAATTTCATTTTCCAGGTTACCCGATTTACAAGAGAGTAGGAAAGCAACAAACACCTACTGTTCCTAAACTTTGTCGCCCATGAAAACCTAACGGACGCCAAGAACGATGGTGTTTAGAAAGATCTGCAACATGTGTTAAATCCTAAGCTACCATTGTGAGCATCCGTCGTGCCAAACGCATGTCTTCGTGAACTCCCTTCAGCGTCTCGCCATAGTCAATAGGTATCCACGCAACTTCATCGAACCCGGCAGGCAGTGTAAGCCAAACTGAAGTTTAGTGACAAAACGCTCAAAGTCTGGCGAGCGCGATCGTATATTGACGGCGTTTCTGAGGAGGTCTGCCGTCTCTTAAGGCCCCCAGGGATTCACACCATCCACCGGTCGGAGTCACACATTTGGCATCTGGTGATGTGGCCAAAGGCTCACTATGCCACGAGGAGAGACCACAAACCTCACCTACCTCGTCTAGCATAACTCCTCCCACAAACGACTACAGACTCACTTTGGAGAACGCATGAAGAGGACGAAGTCCTGGGCCACAGTATGTCCCTCAAACAATTGACATCTGCACAACTAAAACTGTTGAGTTGTGAAGCTTGTTTCAACATCACATCTGGTCAATGTCGTGGCCACGAGCGTGTCGATTATTAGACCGGGGGAGTCCGACACGACAGACAGACTGTCTCTGATGATGGATTTGAGTAGGAATCCGTAACCTTAGGCCCGTAAACTCCTTGCATCTTCGTCTTTTGAGATGAGGTATTTCAGCAGGTAGCCGTCAACCTCCTTGGTGAAGATGTGCAAACAAGACACAATTATTACCAGAACGAAGCAGACTGTTCTCGAGACCCTGAGAGCCGAAATCATCATTGTGTTACTACAAGTAGACAAAGGACATTCTACAGTTTTGCCGACTGCATTCAGATGTCCAACCATTTACTGAAAGACTGACAGGCGTTTCTTCGATGCAACGGGAAATCGATGAGGGAGCTGGTGACGCAACTTGAGAGGCCACTCGCTGGCATGCAAACAGGCAAGACAATCTATCAATCGGTATGACTGACCATTAACCTCAGAGGCTCAACCGCAGCAAGGTTTTGCAGACTACCTAAAGTACGCAAAGCGGTGTCCCTCTCCGGCCAATCCTGTTATTGTAAGACGCATATGATGTGGATAAATGACTGTTCCGAAACCTGAGGTCTCTTACCTCTGACGCAGCCGTGACGATCTGTTCAACGACCCAGTTCCTGGAAAGGCTCAAGAGACATGTGACTCACCGAAGATGAGTTCAGGGTGTCATTCAACGTCCCCGGCAGTCGAAATGGTTGCGATCGGGTATACAAAATTTTCGGCCGCGCAGCTGCTGACATGTGTCGTAACTGACTCCCAAGGTGCAAGGCGGAACGAATGTTTCCCGTAACGCGATCGATAAGTGTCCCACTGCCATTGTTCATACCTGATCACGACCGACGGGGCAACAAGCCCGCGGCTTAGTAAAAAGGCCGTTGGAATTCTAACCAAACAGGTCGGAAGATCGAGCCTTTTGGGTTGCAAAACTTGAGGCTAGCTTTAAATGGCTGATGACGGCTAATAACCCAGAAGTGGCCACTCCGGCCTCCAGGGTAATTGCTTATAACGTTAGTCAGATAAAGAGACGTTGTGACATGAACACCTTGTTTTTAAAAACCTCAGACCTCGTCAGTAGACATTTTTCGTCATTAACAAATTAAATGCCTTATTAACAAAAATCGACTTGTAAGTTCTGCAACCAATGACATTGCTGCGGTACGGTCGAGCTCTACATCCGCGATAATAAACTAAGATAAGTTGTCGCAGAATAGACCATTTAACCCGAGAAACAATTCCATTACACAGATGGTAAACAAATCGTAGAACTTCGCAAACTGACCCCGCTTCTTGACCGTTGAGAAGACTATTAATGCTCACAGTGTTATTACTGCCCAAGCGGAAGTGCCAAGCCTACGTCCTCAAACTAAATAATTTAATGTGCAACTGCATATTACCACCACACCACGTCATTCGCGTCCCTTCCCTAGACGTCGGAAAGGGGTTTTCACACGTGCTTTTATCCTACGGCAGACCATGCAGCAATTTCGCATTCTATACGTACAAACCACCCTCGTGGATTTGGTGCACATTTCTGTAATATTTCAGGACATTTTTCTAGTAAAAATCCGTCACACAGAGGGACTGTTGTGTTACACGAAAGGTTCTTAAAAAGAGTAATCAGAACTGCACGTGTGAATATGAAACTCATTCCCCCCCCCCCCCAGAATATTACAGTAGTTCCTGCCCTAAATTCCAGAGGGGTTAGAGTAAGAATTACGGATAGGAGTTTGGGGTAGGATTAAGGCCAGGGCGAGTTTTACGGTTTAGATTAAAGTTAGTATACGGAAATAAGATGCCGTCTAATATTTGGCACAAGGCAAGCCGTAGTACTGGGGCGAGAGGCATATTCCTATGTGCGACTGAAAATAGACCCGGACATTGAGTGCAAGCCCTGTACATACATTCTACGGTAACGGATTTATTTAATCGAGGTATGCTTTGGATGATCTGCTCAAATGTCCATAGAAATGAACAGGCGAGTTCCAGGAGGCAGTTCAGACGAAGAAGATGAAACCACCGGGACAAGAGGTTTATCGGCCTGACATTTTGGATTCTCACTCGAATCCATCACCAAAGACATTCCCAGATAAGTGTAGTTGGGGCACAAAGACCGCAATATTTATAATACTTAGCCGCCGTGCGACCACGCGTGTACTATAATTAATAGATATCGCGATGGTCGTGGGGGTCGTAATGTGCGCGATAATGGCTTGTCAGTCGCAAATAGCCGCGACCTCGCGTGACCATTACTCGGCTATTTGGTTTACTGTCACTGTGATTATTGCTCGCCCACGCCCACCCCACGTGAGTGGTTCCGCTACCCAGGGCACGTCTCAGCACTTAATATTGCATTGGGAGGTCATTGCGTTTGTTGATAGATTCCGGGCCTGAGAACCATAATTCGGGAAATTCGAGACTCACGCGGTTGCCACTTCGTACGAGGATTTCGGCCTCTTAAAATTTGAAAATATGGCCGGGTCGCGTCGAATGAGCCGCCAACTGAGAGCTAGCGTCTCCCTGACTCTTTGCTACTGTGTGCTCGGCCATTAGCGTCCGGACCAGTCTGCCAATTTCTCGGACGCAGTTGCTTTGTCCGAAAATGCGCCAGACCCGGTAAATGACACCTGACGTTTCCTGTCGTGCCAGTGGGTCTTTTGGACTCATGACTTGGTGTCTGATGGTTGCTTCCGGCCTGTGTGCAAGTCCGAATCCAAGTGGAGTGAGAAGACGGCTGACTGCTTCCGAGACGTTTTTTAAATGCATGGTAGTCCGCCAAAATTTACGGCTGGTTGGATTTGGTCTCTACTTTCGGTTATGTACGCACTGATTGAAAATGTTGCGCAGGATGCCACTAGCTCACAGTACTCGCCGAGGATATTGTAATTCGCCAACCCTGTCTTCCGTCCCACTGCAACGCGTCTCAAAACACCGATAAAACGTCCTTATGCAACGGGTGGTTGCTGTTGAAGTTCAGTGGTTCCACGGCAGCTACGTATCATAAATACTGCAGTCTTTGCGCCTCCAATACATTTATCTACAACCATCTCTTATGATGAGTTTGAGTGATAATCCCAAACGTCAGATCAATAAATTTTTTGTTCCAATGATCGCATCTTTATTTTCTGAACTGCCTTCTGGAGCTCTCCTGTTCGCCAATTAAAATCCAAAATCGAGTGCATACCTTATTAAGTCGACGATAACGGGTTTTTTAGCCCAGTAAAGCCTTAGCTGATTTAAATGAGCTGAAGATAAAAAACAGATTTCCTCATTAAAAACTGGGGCAATAAATTAGAATTGCTCAACAACTGAATTGGTCACTTAAACGTTAAAGCGGTTCGTAGCTGAGGTCTTCTGACCCCATAGGTGGCGTGGGGTGTTCGAGCCTGGCAGATGAGTCAGGAACAGGCGTTGCAGTTTTTCTATTCCATTGTCACTACTTCTACTTTCGTGACTCTTCGTAACGAAGCCTCTGTTTGTAATATGCCGGAATTGTGGAAGAAGTCGAATTTAGCACTGATAGGACAGAGTCATTGTAAATGTATAATGGACCAATGAAAAGCGTCAAATACCTTTAAACTCGATCTCCCGCGCAATACTCCTCTTCAGGGCTTGATTTATTAAGTACTTATCAGTGCTCTTACAAACATCTTTTTACATCTTTTGAACTTTTTTTATAAAGGTGATTATTATCAGGGTCCTAAGTGCAAAAATAAATCAGTTAGGCATTTCCTCCCTTCTTGACAGACCTGTGGGATCGAAAAGTGTTGATTGCATGAGTATGGGTGTCGAATGCTGGACACGATGCAGTGTCTTCCTGTCGAGAGAAGATAGTTTGAAGGTCATGTCCACTGCCCCAGGCGTCGGACGGAGATTATTTTTATTCCATCGCACCATTCGCTCGACCGAACTAAAACCAATAGCACGGTTTATGTGCCTGCAGTCGCAAATAGCTGAAGCAGTTGTACTTAGAAGAAAAACGGCAGAGATTCCACAAACCTCATCTGAACAGGCGCCTCGGATAAGACCAGCCTTGTTGTAGACTGCGATGAGCAAACGATCGGGAAATGGAGGTCGAGGGGTGCGTTCCATCGTCTAGCATCTGTTCGTACCTCGAGAACACCGGAGTAGGTGACTAGAGACTGCAGAAGAAATAAGAGTTATGTTTAAATGCTCTGCTGACGTGCGTGCTTATGTCCTGCACTTCGTAGCAATAAAGAAGAGACGACACTTAGTTACACACGATAAACGTAAAAACGGATCTTAAAAGTACCGGTTTTATGAAGCTGGAAAGTACGCAGACAACAGTCACGTAGGATTTTGTGTGTAAAACTACTCAAAGCACTGAGCAGTTTCATCCGCTTTTGCTCCTGTGGAACGAAATATATTCGCCGTACAACGAGTCATCTGGAAAAGAGAATACGCGAACACGTGCCTGTCTGGCTAGTTAGAGGTGAAAATCGATCGATTTCGAGTTTAATTCTCACACAACTAATCGATACGAACCTCCAAGTCGACGCTAAATGAGCCTTTAAAGTTATCTACTGGGCACCGGCACACTACTCTTAAGGCCTTCGCAAACGGGTGCTTGCACAACCGAAGCAGAGGCCATTGGATTAACCAACCCAGCACTCTGTTGTCCGAAGACGCTGACACAAGCAGTCTGTCTGCCCTGACCAACTCCAGAGGGTGATCGCACGCCGTCCCGACGCCCTGAGAGCAGTCACACGCACTCACAGCGCTTACAATCTAACCGCATCCCCTCTCCTTCCACCCCAACTCCACCGTCCCCAACACGCTGACTCCGTCATGCGGGCGGCGTTGGAACATGGAATCCGATTAACCCTGCTCCTGAGACGCATTTATATCCTGTCTGCAATTAGAATGATCATTACCCATGTAAATGTACCGGCCTGATGATGAGTTACCGAATAAATATGTTCACCAACCAACTCTTCAATTTTCAAATAGTCCGAATAAACGATCCCAAATCGTGCGTTCACTAGCCGGATATGATCCTCTTCAGCAGTCACTTCATGCGGTTTGATCGCTGTGAGACCACAGACCTCCAGTTGTAGACATTCATCGCAGGCGGTCCTGTTTGTTGCGATTATCGTCTGGTTGTACAAATCCCGGTAATGTATGGCTTCAAGGTCCGCAGTTGTTGGTGACTGACGTAAAAACTACTTGTTTATTCGGTTTTTGTGCATTCTACATTTAAAGGGAATGGGATGGATAATTTTCGATTATTAATGAAATGGGAACTGCAAACATATTATGTAGGCAGCGCTCAATTAACGCAGTCTTCGTAGTTCGGCGGTAATCAGGCCAAGTAGGTATGAGAAGGGAAACTATTATGTACCGTGATCTATCCGAAGTAGAGTATGCTCCTTCCGTTAACCTGGTGGCAAGTATCACCCGTTAACAATGCATAAACGAGACGTATATCTACTGGCTCCACTTCCAGAGTACGCCGACGTTTTTTTTAAATGATTCGATGTCTAACTTTAATCAGTCGATCAATCCTCATCTCGATGGCTTGAGTTTGACGCAAACGGTTGACGGTCATGTGGCCCAGTTTTACTCTTTAATTCTTCTGGAGTATTGTGGATTACTACTGGCTGATAATTAGAACAAAGTGGCAAATGGCAACTTCTTTCTATCTCGACTGTTTACGCTCTGCAAATATTTCCATGCTATGCTTGAAAGGTCCATTTGTAAATAAACGTCTTTGGTTATTCACAATCAGACCACTATAATTATATGAAGATTAAATGTGTGAGCCATAGAAAAGATTCATTTTCGTCTTGGGAGCTTTATCAAACCGCTCGTTTCCATGCCGTCTGCATGACCAAGTCGGATTTTTGTGGTCGTCATGACTGAGGGAATAGGAAAGGTTGGGGATAGGGTGTGAGCACTCTGCCCTAAAACGGTCCAGTGGCAAACCACCGCGGGGATAGATCAGGGCCCGACACGCCTTATCGGGCTGCGCGACTATAACAAATGCCATACGTGGGGAATTTGATGGCACGCCTAGATGCGAGCTCACTCCGCGCCAACAATCCACGTTCTATCCTGTCTCCGAGCTTCCTGACTTTTTCATGACACCAGGCCCATGTGGGAAGTGGGAGTGCGGTGGATTCTACCTTCCTTATAAACTTATTTCCGCAGATATTCCCATATTACACTTGAAAAGTCCAGTAAGCAAACAAGTGTTTTCGTTAATTCTTCGTCAAGCCAATAAAATGAAAATGTACACTATTAACAGTGTTTATAGTTGTCTAAAGGCCTATTAAATCATTAACATTTATTTTCCTCACGCCGCCCGCATGACGATATCGGCTAGTTTTGGTCCTTAGATCTAGGAGTGGGGGTAAGAGAGCCTTTGAGGGATGTTCTTGGATTGAGCACACCGATTATCCATCAGTGTAATTAAGGATATGAGGCGGCATTTCGTCATCACTTGAGGGTGGCGTTAACGACGGTAGAAAGAGCGCTTGTGCCAGCGTTTTTTGACAGCATAACACCGGATTCACTAGCCGTATAGCCACTGCCTCGGCCGTTGCTAGTATCCGTTGGCGTAGGCCTTTAAAGATGTATGTTGGTGTCCGATAGACAACCTGAAATGCTTCCTTGGCATCGACTCGGTGATCCGTATCGGTTAAATGTGCGAGAATAGAACTCGGAATCGATCGGGTCTCACCTCCGTCTAGCCAGGCGGGCATATATTCACGCACTCGTTGTAGGGCCAACTTATCCATCTCCACAGAAGCAAGTGAATGTGTAGATGCACACTGATGTGGCCTCAAACGGTAAGTTGTCTATACTTTCCAAACGTAGGAGGGGACAGTTTGTGAAACATACGCGAACATTTGCCGCGGGAAATCCTCTCGTGATAGCTGCAATTAAGCGCCGTCTGACTAGTTCGCTCGCCCCGTCCCCTGCAAAAGACAGTCTTATGAATGCATCTTTCTTTTTTGCAGTCGCATCAGTGGGCTTTGCAACGCGTTCCGCAATATTTCGGATGATAAATCTATTTGGGTAGCCGTTCTCGCTCCGCAGCTATTGGAGCTCTGTTTCAATCGCTTCAGGTGGGCTAGATTTCGTTTTGATGTTGAGGGGGACGAATCTGTGGAACTTAGCGTATTCTTCCGTCCAGGTTTTCCTTCGGAACACCCTGCGCTGGATAGACCCATCCTCCTGTCTTTGCAGAAGGACATCGAGGAATGCAATTTCGTTATTTGCCTCAGACTCGGCAGTGAACTTGAGCGAGGGGTGTGCACTGTTGAACTTTTGGACAAGGTCGTCGATATCGGGGGTACCATCTCCCAGACAGAAGATATCGTCCACGTACCGACCTTAGAAGACGAGGTCATTAATGGAATCTTGTAATCTTGACTTTAAGACTTTACCCATAAACACATTTGCAAGGAACGGCCCAAGAGGTGAGCCCATTGCTACGCCATCTATCTGTCTGCATAGTTGACCATTGCACAGAAACTAGACATTTTGTGTGCAACGCGTCAGTAGATCTTTTAGAGTTGTTACTGGCATGCCTATGGGGTAGTTCGTATCACGAATAACATCCCAAGGAAGATTTATCGTTTCTGACACAGGTACGTTGGTAAACAGCGATTATACATCCAGTGATAACATCCTCCGTCCGTCAACGTTAATATTTTTCATAGCTTCGACGAACTCAAAGCAGTCTTTCAAACTTCGAGGATACAGATGACCTTGCAGTGGCTTTAGTCTATCCGCTACAATTCACCGTTCCTGGGCCTACCCTGAGTTAAGGCACACGGTAAACATCGTCGGAATCTATGGTCACATTTTGTACGTCAAGAACGTGGAGTGGGTGTAATAAGAGGGTTGGCGGCACGTTATCATCACTTTGAGTCGGCCACGGAAGATAGACAGCTCGTATCAACATTTTCTGACACCAAGGCTCTGGAGTCGCTAATCGAATAATCACTGCCCCGAGCCATGGTTCACATATATGTAGCGGCCTGCTAATGACGTTTGACTTTTCTTCTTCATTAGCCGGTGGAAGTTCGAACGGCTAAAGGGGACAGTTAGCACAACAGTGTTTTTCTCAGTCTGAAGACCCCGATTGCATATTCGACTTTGGAGAGCAGGCTTACCGTCTGAACGCATTATGCCATTAGTTGTGCAACTCTCATATGCCAGACTTGAGTAAAGATTGTCCACACCTTATCACTGGCATCGAACTCGTTTGACCCAACTTGTTTATCGGAAATCGGGACTATGCAGATCCGTGCGTCAAGTTAATCAGACTTTTGTAATTCTGACTTATCAATGAGTCATAGAAGACCAACGTCCAATATCGGTCAAACACGTCTCCAGCGACCCTTTTTTACTAAGATTTCGTATTCGAACTATACGTATTTGATTATTAATGAAACCGTTCCAGTGTTCTAGTTCGTACCTGCCTGACGGTTTTCTCCATGTGTTCACGTTAACCGGCCGATGATTTTGGATTTTCTCCTTGTCCTGATGGCGTCCTTTCGGTGACATTACTCCTCGCACGTGCCTGTCGCTTCATCCTCCTTTTACCGCAGTCTCCAGCATACGCTGAGATTTGTAATTGTACCGGCGTATTGTATTTAACTTTCGCGTGTGAGTTCAGTGAGATCAAGTACGACGTCTAGCAGATCCGAAGCAAGGGTGCAATTACTTCATTAAAAAATTGTAACTCCTTGGCCGAGTAATATAAGGCCACATAATTGAGGTCATTAATTAAGATCGCTGACCCTGCATGCGTACTCTGGTTTTGGATGTTCGAACTGTTTCACTTACTTTGGGATCCCGTTAACCACCACGTTCTCTAAGCATTTGCCTTTCTGAGAAGTCAAGCGAAGGAATCGCAAATTCACTAATGAAAGTTCTGCTTGAATAACACACTAGGCATTTGACTAAGTGAAGTAAAGGATCTAATCCCATCCAAAATGTTAACTATATTTGTCGAGCCTTTTTGGTTCACAATATTTATAAGAAAACCCTGCCACGATTGAAAAGTCAGTTGGCAAACATACAGTAGGTGGGCTAACTCATTAAATGTCCACCGAGATTTCGAAATGCGCTCTCGTTTCGAAACGACTGATTAAGTAGAATTGTAAAACTTATCATCATGCAGCACAATCCTATAATGATCCAGTTACCTCAAGGTGTCGGCTTTCGAATGAACTTATTTTTAACTGCATGCAAGAACTACACTCTGCAAAAAATGACTGCTTACTTAGCATGCAATTTTCTCATTGACTGTCGATCCCCTTGAAAATTCGATTAGTTTTCACAGAAAACATGCAAAACCATATTTCTTTTTTACTTATTTGATAGACACTCACGTCTCCTCCCGATTTCATACTCGAAAGACGAGTATAATTTGGTTTTAAAAACGTTTCCAATTCCCGAATAATTTTAAACCCAACCTGCATTTGCGCTTGCATTTAGCGTTTAAAAATTACAAGGCGTATATTTTCCGTATACGGAAAACCATGCATTTCTCTAGGGTATTAGGAGGAGACCATATGCGGTTCATAATATTAGGCAGTGGATTTGAAAAATATTGTTAGCTTTACAAGCCACATTCGTAAATGCAGATACATGACCTTTTTTGAACGGCCATTTCACGGTAATAGAAAATCCCACAATTAAAATCTTTTTTGAAACCAAATTATACCCTTCTTTCGAGTATGAAATTGGAAGAAGACGTGAGTATTTACCGAATAAGTAAAAGAAGAAATATGTTTATGCATGCTTTCACGAAATAAGATTGAATTTTCAAGGGGATCGACAATCAATGAGAAAATGGTATGCTAATTAAGTAGTCATTTTTTACAAAGTAGTCAAATATAAGTTCATTCGAAAGCCGACACCTTGAGGTAGCTGGAGCATTATACAATTATGCTGCAGGCTGATTAGTTTTACAACCCTACTTAATTAATATTTTCGGAACGAGAATGCATTTCGAAATTTCGGTTGACATTTCACGAGTTAGCCCCCTACTGTATGTTTCCGGTAATTTATCATCATATCGCTACAATTACATAAGAAATGAGCTTATGAAGTGTGGACAGGATTTATGCGTTTCGGAGGAAGACATAGTCACAATCCTTCCGAAGTCGCCTGCATGACCGAGTCAGCGCGTTGAGGACGTTGAGATTGAGGAAGGGGACCGTAAGATGTGGGGAGGTTCGGGACAGGGTGTGAGTGTGGTTGAGTGTGTTTGTGTCAAACACCTGGACTGCCTGCGATCAACACCTAGTGTCAGCCCAGTTATCGCATGTAAATAAAGCATTCTCGCAAATTATTTGTCCAGTCCTGTAGTTTTAACTTTTCCGATGTTCCCTTATTAGTCATACTGCTAAACTATTGACGACTTTTCACTAAACGGTCGTCTACATTGATTGGATTCGAACCCTTAACAAGAGGTTAAGCCTTGAGAATATCTGACGCTCCAATCACGTTAGCTACGGAACAAGTCAGGGTCTCAGCCTCGGTTCGAATTCCTCTGAAGTTTCCGCCGTCTCGTAGTTGGATCAGAAAAACTATTCAAATCTGCCAAAAGCACGTACTGAATGTTGTCACCGTTTTGATTTAATTTTAATACAACAACCCCTTCCACCATGACTGGGTTAAGGCCACAGTGAGAGCACAAACAATCCCCTTCTCGCCCTTGTTGTTGGTTTCGGGCATCGTGGGGACTCTAGCAAAGCGTTTCGCGTGACTTATAAGGTCCCATCCACCGAGCCAGCGCCAGCACGCAGCAGAAGAAACGGTTGCCATTATATTACGAAAACCGATTTTGTGCGCGCCGAAGAACCACGTCCAGGCTCCACGCCTACCGTGGTCAAAGGTCGACTAATCACACAACGCTCCGCACCCTTCCACTCTAATCCCGTCCCTGGCACTGACTGCTGTTGTCCCCCATCCCTCACATTCCCGCACTGTGCCTGTGTTTCAAGAAGAACTTTAATCGATTTCTTCAATCACTGACATGTTTTTACTTCTATCATACATATTTACTAGCTCGCCAACTGGACTTCCAATCTGGGAAAAAATAACAAGGCTTTTTGCAATGTAAAGCCTGGGTGACATTTCGAAGAATTGCTGATAGATCGAAGAATCCTTCATTCGCCAGGTCCCACTGTCAGGATGCTATCAGGTGGTGGTGGTGATGGTGGTGGTGGTGGTGGTGGTGGTGGTGGTGGTGATGGTGGTGGTGGTGGTGGTGGTGGTGGTGGTGGTGGAAACGGGCGGTGGCCTTCCTTCGCTCTACCGCCAACCTCCTCCCCGCAACTTTCCGTAACACTCGCATCACATGCTCGCTCTCTCTTTCTCTCTCAACGTCTGCACCTCCCTCGGCCCTCCCCCCTGCACTTGAACACAGAGCTGCGTTCCCCAGTGGCATATCAGTGTGGCCCCACCATCCAGACATGTTACTCCTCAGGTTGTGACTCGTCTCGTTTGTACAATTAGCAACCATTATATGTATCACCAATTTCCATCTCTTCCCATTATACCATATTGCCTACTTAATGTGTCTTCTTCCCTGGCTTGTAGATGAGTACTGCGACATGCTAGCAGCTCGATTCAGATTGATCTTTGTCAGTATTTCTTCCCATTGCTTCGCTTACTCGGTGTGTGCTATCCTTGACGTCCTCGGCCACTACACGACAACAGCCAATCCACGGCCAACACGCCATTGATCGGAATGTTCAAGAGCATTCTCCACGACTGGCACGCCAAGGCCGGAATTCTCCGGAACGTCCAGGGTAAGATCTTATTTCGTGGCCGCACTTGTTAGGGGTTAGGGCTGGGGGTTGTTGTCATAGGTTAGAGTTAGGGGTTGGGATTAAGGGTTAAAGTCAGGGGTTGGCGTTATGATAAGGGATTACAGTAAGGCTTGGGGGTTAAGTTTAGGGGTTCACGTAAAGGTTTAGCAGTAAAGGTTAGGGATTAGGGATTAGTGCCACTAATTAGGCGTTAGGGTTATGAGTTTGTGTTAAACCCTCTATTACCACCGGTCTCATATTAAGACGGCTGGGGATTATCTACTGCAAGTGCGGCCACGACACAAGATCCGAATCGCCCGAGGACCTAAACCAATAAGGCGTCTTTTAAGGAGTTCAGGGACCGTGTTTTCGCAGGCTGTAAGAACGCGGTGGTTTTTTCCGGAACACGTTTACCATCTCTTCCAACTACCCGTCGGGCTACAACACCAATATTAATTTTAGTAATATTTCCGAGTACGGCGCCTACCACGCTTAAGAAAAACATCTATATGTCGCTTCTCCAGCCGTATATGTACGCAAATTTTTTTACACTGGTAACTGAAATCAAGACGTAGAAGTAAATTAGCCTTCTCCGCGGCGGCTGTGGTCTTCAGTGCATTTACCAATATACTGTTCAGCCGAATAATCAAAATCTTTGACGGATGCTTGTTTTAATCATTTGAGGTCGCACCGAGGTATAATGAAGTGTCTATAGTGTCTGATTGCACATTTTAAGGACGTCGACAACGAGGTCATTGTGTAGATCCAGTAGTCCATTCACAGATCTCTGCAATTTATTAATGTCCGTTTGCGGCATCTATCGGCCTAATAGCGTTGTCAGTGTCGGCTGATAGGTCATCACACTAAGAACCACACAAAACTCGTGCAAAACTCTACTACTTCGCACAGGACTCTGATGACGAATCCTGCATGATCTCTTGTAGATCGCAGATAGCTGCTTGAAGAAGAAGAAGAAGAAGACACGATCGCCGGGACAAGAGTTATATTAGCCTGACGTTTCGGATTCCTGCTTGAATCCATAATCAGAGCTGCTTACTTATCACACAACCCGTATATCTGCAGTGAGCTTGCAGTTATGTTAGGACTTCGGGTTCATAGTTCAGACCCCACCTAGACAGTCTGACTGTCTGAGACACAGCAAAATATTTGTGCTTGTCTAACTTTCCAAATACCGGAGACACATACTTTCGGTCCTTGAATCATCAATATACCACTTACCAGCGCTATACGACACAGAAAAAGATGGGACCTCGTGGCTAGACCTTCGCTTATTAATAAAAGCGAAGAGACGAATCCCAGGATGTAGTCTTGAAGAAGGAGACCCGATCGCCGGGGCAAGAGCTTTATTAGCCTGACGTTTTGAATTCCTGCTCGAACCCATCATCAGAGACAAAAGCAGATACGGATGGTTCATGCACAAGGGGCTGCAGTATTTATACCATGCAGTCGCCATGCTACCGCATACCTATGAACATTCACGGCTCCCCCTTTCATCCGGGATCGTCGCACCTTGTGTGCTAATTATGTAATGGCCGACATTCGCGTCGTTAATTGCTGCAATTTCATCACCTGCGTTGGATGTTGGTGTGATGATTGCTCGACCATCTGACGCACCGATCCTGGTGTTGGGACAAGTGTTCACATGTGCGCTCTCCGCGTGGCTAATTACTCCGCCTAGGCTATGCCTCAGCACCGAGCATGGAAGGGGAAGATCACTGCACTTGTTAATGGACTGGGGGCCAGTAAACCATGACTCAAGCAGCTCCCGGCTCACGCGGTTGTCACCACTTGCGAGAATTTCGGCCTCATCCAATTTGATTTTGTGATCAGATCCCGTCGAATGAGCTGCAACTTGAGTGCTGTCGTCATTTCTCCGCACCGCTGCAGCGTGTTCAGCCATTCGCGTTCAGAGCTGTCTTCCGGTTTGTCCGACGTGAATGTCGGCCATCAAACAGCCATCACACCACGTGCAACGAACTCTGATGGAGAGGGGAGCCGTGAATATTAGTAGGTATGGCAACTGCAGCCCCTTGTGCATGAACCACCCGTATCTGCTCTTGTCTCTGATGATTGGTTCAAGCAGGAATCTGAAACGTCAGGCTAATTAAGCTCTTGTCGAAGCGATCGTGTCTCCTTCTTCAAGACCTTCATTTGTTCCTCCTTCCTCCGTAGAGGCGATTTTCAAAAACAGTTTGCCTGTCTGGAGCGCAACTCACCGAGTTTCGATCAACAGAAGTGCCACAAGGCGAGCGCTTCTTGGACTGCTTCTTGAAGTCGATGAAAGTGCAGAGGTGTTTCTCCATGGCCGCAAAGAGAGCGTCGACTGCGGCACCCGCGCGACGATAAGATGGAAGCCCCTGCGCGCGCAGTTCACTGAAGGTGAGCACACAACTGCGTTCCATCATCTGACCGGTCTGTCCAGCGCCCACAAAGTAGGCAATGGCCTGTCCACTGGCGAGATTCTGGTTGAGGGATTGGTAGGGCGGGTATGAGGGTGGGTAGAGGCACACCAGGAGTGTCTTTGTGGAGCACGCAACCCGAACTTACAGAAAAAGCAAAGAAAGGCCAAATGGGTCGACACGTGCATACATATATATATATATATATATATATATACAATATTATAAACTCAACACTTCCAGGAATCGCATTCACACTTGAGGAAGAGGCTGACAACAAACTCCGGTTTCTTGATGTTCTCGTACAGAGGAAGCCTGACGGGACATTTCATACTTCGGTTTACCGAAAGGAAACCTGCGCGGAATTGCTTTTGCATTACGAGAGCAATCACCCGATCTCTCACAAACAGCCTCCCTAACCGAGCAAGAACCCACTGCTCTGACAATGAAACCTATCAAACAGAACTACATTATTTGTTCATACTGTGTTCCCAGAAAGGATATCCAAGATATTCTGTACACCGATGCATGAGACGACAGGAGTTAAAAGAAAAAGACAAGGAACTAGATTGATCCGATCAGTCGCCCGAACCAAAAAACTGGCGAGCACTTCTGTGCAATAAGAATGTGTCCGAACTAGTTGAAAGACACCTGATGAAGCACCAAATACATGTGGCGCACAATTCGACGACTACACTTCGTAACCAGATTGTGCACCCAAAGGATAGGGTTTGCTATTTAGATAAGAAGGAGGTCGTCTCTAAGATACCATCCGACACCTTAATTCGGTTTAATGCAGACGAACTGGGAAATAGGCCTCTACACGAATACGCGAACATCAACTGTTCGTACAAAGGCCAGACCACTTGTCCCAAGCTGCCATGCGTACGCTAAAAATTGGACACAAATTCGCTTGGGACAGGACTCGCATTGTAGGTGTATGCTCATCTAAGAAGCGCCGTGAATTTTTAGAGGCCATCGATTCTGATAACGCATGCATCAATCGACACGTAGAATTGGATGCGGTGTACAACAGCCTCGAGAAGAAGTAGAAAAGGCATTGATTAATCAGGACATTACGCCAGCAGGAGTGAGAAGGCAAAATAGATTTTTAGGCATGTTTAAATGTTAACTGTTTTGCACACTTCACGTCTGAGGACGACTTAAGGGAACAAAAGTCGAAAATACGCACTCAAACTAATTTATCTTTCCCAAAGAACTTATTTCTTCCGAATTATGATTCTTGGGATGCCTGTGTTCAAAAGTGCGATTGTCTCCCTCACACTTTTCATTTCGTCTGACGAAGGGTTGGTGTAACCGACTTGAGAATTCACGAGTATAGCTCGATTTTCCGACGAGCCTTCTCCTTTTATTATATCGCCTCGGAATGCACACTACCTCCATTATTCAGGATTTGCGTAAGGATATGTTGGTAAGGCTACATTTGACAGCCTTAAAGAACTAGAAATAGCCCACGCTGCGCATAATAAATGCACTTTTACACTCCGGCCATAGCAGTTTCTCACATACTTTGCGTATGATTACGCAATCCGTACATAATGTGTACTGAGCAATTACTGACACAGGAAAGATTTAACGCAAAATTTGGAAAGGGTATGAAGATAGACCCGCTGTACTGTCGGCAGACTATGAATCGTGTCATACGTGATTGGTGATAAGGGGAGTTTTAGGGGTGGAGCAGCAGACTAGACAGTGAGCTGACAAAATGCGGGAAAGCACAGAAACAGTTTAGATTTCTCCTGAAGGACTCATATTACGCTTTCGTACGACAAGAGAAATGAGCGCGGTAATTAAAAATAAACAAGGAGTACGTTCCTCAAAATAAAGGTGTTTGAGTGATGGTTTGAAGTCATGGCAAGTGATTGTTATTAGTAGTGTAATGTCTGCAAAGGTCTGTGAATGGATGTCAAGATAAAAGCCCATATGACGTAATTCACAGTCGGCCGTCAGTTAAGTCGGGTCGTTCTTCATACCGTTGTCCGAATATTCTACCGATGGGTGCATTTTCGGAAGAAGAAGAAGAACAAGAACAAGAATAAGAAAAGAAGATGAAGCACGGGAAACAAATGAGGTTTTTTACTGTACGTAAATAGTTTCAGACGTAGTCATTTAAACGCAGCTAGGTTTAGCTGCAACTGGGTACTAGGTGCTCAGGAAATGTCCACGGTAGCTGTTGTGTGACAAAAGACAGGTCTCCCGCGTCCGTGATAAGTGCACTATCGGCGAGAATGAGAAAGATACCTCACTGCGTTTTTCAACAGCCGAGTAGAAAAATAGTAAACATCGCCCGAAATATCCAGCTTTCGCAATTTTAATACAACGTCGCATACAGCGGGCGGGGCAATTCTTATTTCCAGTCCTGTAAGCGAGTTAGATATTCTATTAAAATATGTAGCGTTAAAGTCGATTAATTCTAGCATTTTAGTTTACGTAGGTTTTAGAAGACTTAAGTTCTAGGATCGCTCTTTAGTGCAGTACCTGCCGGTATCTGTCCTCCCGAGCATTAGCGGACAGCTCATGTATTCTAGGATCTGCTAAGTAGTGTTAGCATACTGGCACTTCTTTGTTCGATGAGAAGACGATATGGAAACATTATCTTAAAATATATGATAGAAATTTTGATATTAAGCGAGTGGTTATGCCGACTGCTTCATTTAAATAATACCTATTCTTGGGACGATTTTACCGCGGAAAAACAGAGCCCATTATGATGGAATTCAGAAATGCTTTGTTTGCACTTTGCTATCGAAAAAGACATTCGGGTGTTTGCGCCTTACCTTGCCGTAGGGCTTTGTGCTATGCGAGAGGCCTTTAATCAAGTGACATTTGTGTATGTTGACGGCAATTCGTTTCGTCGCGTAAATTAAATGCAAAAAATGTTGATTAAAAGGCTCTTTCCAAGTGATCATGGGTTTTAACTTGAAGAATTCTGACTGGCAAAATGTATGGTCTTTTGTTCCACAAATCAGCATTAGTGTCAGAAAATAATCCTATGGTTTGTGATCCAAAGGCTACTGTTAACCTACATTTCCAGCAAGCGTAACTTTTTAAAGACAAATCGAAAATAGAATCAGATATCATGTGGGCCTGACCCGAATCCCGTCTTAACGAGGCCTGGGTTTCGCACATCTAACTGACAAGGGACGGGATATTAGAAATAACCACTGTTTAGTCAGACTCCCTTTCCGGATCATCAATGGTTGCTAATCGCATGTCAGCAAGGAGTTTATAACAAGTTTTATTGCACAACGCAATCGATGTTTTCCATAGCTTGAAGATCAAACTTCTAGTGCATATATTCTCGTAACTGATTCTCCAGCTCATCGTCAAGCAAGGTGAAAATGTACAGAATGCAGGTAACTTTAAACCATGCCGTACAAGCAATTCTGCGGTTGCCTGACGTTTATACCAATAAGCATCTTCCAGTGTCAGTTATCCCGTCGGTACTTCGTATGTTCGCAGAAAATTGACCTTCGCAATTGCCCATGACAGCAAAATCAATAAGCGTATTTCTACATGCCTAACCTGATTGTATTGTAAGGAGAGCTACAGCGTCATTTCGTGCTGGGCGGACATTAGTGTTGCGGTTTTTACCCCATACAAATAGTTTCTGGAATAAATGGTCAGGTCTCTTTACTGCGAGGTGATGTTCATGTGTACGATTCGAAAGATATTTCGCTGACTGACCAGAAACGTCCTGCATCATAACTGATACATGGGAATTTGTAGGCGATTTCCGTTCTACTGAAATAAGCAATCCTGTTCCAAGGGTGTGCAAAGCTGGAGGTGCAAACTAACAGTAGGTTTTTGCGCAACCTGTAACTGTTTTTTTTAACTTCTTTTTGATAAGTTTGGATAAATTAGTCACATAAGGAAAAGTTAACTAGCCGGTTGGTTTCAAGTTTTAAGAAGTTATAGCTATGGAACTGTTATCATTACTTGCATAGACAGCAATATCCCGATATTCATTTTAGGAAAATAGTTCGAAACACGTTTTGGTTCTTATTGCGAAGACACAGCGTCACCGCCAGCCAATATTAAAGTTGCCTATTCTATTCGATGATGGGTTTTCCCTTGTAGGTAGGTCAATAACTACGAATAAATTATTTTTATGGAAATAGCAGCGTGCAAAGCCTGACTTTATAATGAAAGACATTTTTACAAATCGTATCCTAGGGCTTTTGATAACTTCAAATAAGATAATCTTGAGAACCCTATCTGCCGATAATAATGAAAAATCGAAACCTTTAGAGATATTTTGTTGCATTTAATTCATGTGTTTTTACAGTTTTCAAAGAGGAATAAAGACAATAACACGATTGTGTCTGCTCCTCGGAAAGCAGTATTTACGCAACAACCATCATGTCTCTGTGGTATTACTTATAAGTGCTTTTCATTTATTGGATCCTAGTGCAAGTACTCAAAAATCGCACTTTCAACACATTAGGAGAACGAACCTTTATTAAGTCAACTAGTCATATAAATATCTGTGGATTTTTTTGCATTCTGCCAGGAGGCTGCACTTATACTCTATATGTTATATACTTGATCGCACATAAGATCAGAAGGAAAAAGAATCGGGGTTTTTTTACTGATCACCTGCCTACGTACGGAAAGATTATTCCCGTTTGATTCTCCTCTGGTACGACTGATTTCCACTTCATATGCTTCCGAAGTCTCCTACTTATTTTTAAATACCACTAGTTGTGCAACCGTCATTTTGTCTGCGTTTCAGATCGGTTATTTGTAATATAATTCGGGTTTTTGTGCGGTACAGCGAGTTATTATGTGGAAGCTTTCTTGGAAAATTTTATGACATTTAATCTGTATCTGCATATTCTCTTCTTTAATATATTTGTCTTGGTTTGTAAACGTAATTCTCTTTGGAGCAGTGCACTGCGTATCTTGCCCAGTTGAATTACCATTTTGAACACATATGTGGTTAGAAATAGGCATTTAAAGGAGCTGACACTGACCACTGTTCTGGGAACTTTAAACGACGATGAAATTTACATTAAAAATTAAAGAGCAATTATGAAATCTTTAATTGTAAATTCATATAGTGGCTTTGTTGTAAGCTATACCGCATAGCAATCAGAGTGTTTATGAAGGGCCAGTGACAGTGAGGAAATTATTACAGCTTACGGCCCATTCTCCCAAACCCCTGCCCAGAGCTCCAGCTGTGAGCTCTTATAACTTTGTCAATCGCTACCACAAAGCAATTGATCCAACCTTTTTCACGAGGCACTGTGTAACCCGACAACTTTTCTCTCTTGACTGGTCAAAATTAATAATATCTGGGCCCGTATTGTCCCTGGGATGTCTGGTTTATGGTATGCAAAGTGCATATGATATCTTCCCCATTACGCCTTTACGTCTTCACAGTGTGTAGATGACATACCCAAGCAACAAGTGAGGAGGGTGGACAGTGTGGGCGGGAATATTTCTCTTAGCTTATGTCCTTTAGGTACGTGCTGATTCATCCTGATCATTTCATGACAACTTAAGTGGTCTTTAAGGCCTTTCTGGTCTAGGCTTCTGATGAATCCCTAGAGTTCTGGGTATGGTCTTTAAGTTAAACATTAACGCAAAAGGTGATGGCTTGAATTCCACCGTCACTTACCTATTTGTCCGAGAATGGCAAATAATTTGCTAAAGTCTGTGCTTCAATAAAGTTTGTTTAAACGACGAATACTTTCACATATAAGGCAGTTAATACTCTCTGATTTTCCGATAAATAGTAGTGCCGCTGTCATTTCTACTCGTGTAAGATTAACAACTGACGCCTTGAATAATGATTGAATTTTATTCTTTTAATAAATTTGTCCAGGAGTCATTTGCTTCCAAAAGCTGACCAAATAGGGTTAAAGTTTACTAAGTAGCACACCTTCGGTCTACATTTTTACCAGACGAAATTTGTGCCGATGTACGCTTGCGTCACCGTTGTATCTTAAAGTCATTTAAGGACATTATTTAACAAAGCTGATCAGATATTGTGGTTTCCAGATACTAGATGCCCGGCATCTAGTTTAAAGTAGTCTGAACGAAGTGTGTTATGAACTTCCGTATACGGTGCAATACAAGTTGAAACTTAAACGCACCGGACAGTACAGTTCTTAAAAACAATAATCATAACCGACATTCCATCAAAAATGCAAAAATCACACTGTGTCCCTCAAAATAGCAAATTAGAATTCGCAGCAAAATTCGTCGTTATTTGAAGTAGTGTTCGGGGAATTACACCTAGTTGACGGATATATTGCCAAAACGAATAATTGGGTCTCAGCAAACTGTCTTCCTATTCGCGAATAAAGTGTAAGATCGGGGTCAATTTGGGTGCGAACAACTTTTCAAAGTCTAGGCGCCTGCTTTAGCTTCCATAAATGTCCAATTGTCTTTAAAATTTTAGACGCCGAAGCCTTTTATCTACATGTGGCTTATTCTGGCCACTGTTTTGACAAAGACAGCCACATTTCTGTATGTGACACATTAGTTTGGTTTTCGATATAAACAGCACTTATGAATTATTTCAAACAAGGGCCATTAACTTTTAGAAGGGCTGTACATAATGGCACAAAATTGCAAAACAGTACACTATTTAATTCTACGGTTTTTCGAGCCACAAAGATTAATTTAAAAAATAAAAGGTCCTGTCCTTTCTAAAGAGGGCTTAATTCGAGATCTTTTACCTGGGTCGTACCGAGAAAAAAACTCTCGAACATACCAAGCGGCATGGAGCACTCCAGGTCTGTGCTGACTGCGGGCGAGTCCTTATCAGAACGAACCTGTTTCTCCAGGATGACATTCATGGAGGACCAGTTGGTGTCATGAGAGATCGCCTCGCCGCCTTCCATGCGGTGGCCGTCGGTCCCACCGTATAGGTTGGACTTCCTCTTTGCCAGGAAGGGAGGACAAATACACTGGTCTGCTTGAGAATCGCCATTAATATCAACGCAGACTCCCTGAGAGTTTGAGCAGGTTTTGTACTCGGAGGTATTGCACTGCACAGTTGGGACTTACGGAGGATTATAAAAATAATGAATAAATTCCAAACTACGCTGAGATTCGGGAACGTGCAGAAAGTCCTTTAAATTCTTCACAAAAAACTTGGTGATGCGCCGCTCTTGCACGATTAGTCGGAAGTAGTCCGGCTATCAAAAATACCTATTGGTATTTACGTCATACATGATTAAAAACAAACGTGCATGAAACAGGAATCATATAGATCACAATCAGAGTGACTGCGCTAAATACCCATCGCGTTCAGCACACACGTCGGCACAAGTCTTCGTTTGATTTTTGTACAATGATCCCCTATGCTTGCGGTAGGTTGATGAATAGTCTTCGGTCTTCCAGTGTAGACTGAGTTTTTATCATCACACGTCAGAGGAAAAGTGCACAGGAGTAGGATCAGGTGAACGAGGATGATGCCCTTCTGAGCCGCAACCCAAATTGCATTTGCGTGGGCGGATACTGATGAAGTCAGTCGCTCAAACAGTGCTGTAATGGGGAGCTGCATTAACTATGTGGCATTGCTACATAGCTATTGTCTGTTACAGTGCAGTCAATCAAGGTCGGCTCGATTAAAACTGAAGCAAAGATTCTGACTCCGATAGTATTGGAATACTTAAGGAATGTGCGTGTCTGCCCTGCCAGTACTAACAAACCATGGCCCTTGCAACCTGGTTCTTGCTGGCGGTTCTCCGGCGCCGGGTTCCCTGTCAGTACATGAGCTAGCGCTCCCGATGGGTATACAAGCCGTACGCAAGGTTACCATTCATCGTCGTCGTCTTTCTGGCCCGTGGCGGTGGTGTTGTTTTTTAAAATCCTGGTCAAGTGTTTGTTTGTTGTGGACCAGGAGCTGTGATGGTTCGCCCAAGTGCGGCCACGGCCATGCCAGCCACCTGAGCGCTTCCTCGCTCCGGTATTTTTGGATATTTCTTACACCGGGCCCAAATAGGGCAGGGAGCTAGTGCGGTAGATACAGCGCAAGTCCACACGCACTTTACGCTAAATCACGCGCAAGTCACCGCGTCTGCTTCACCTTGCTGTGGAGCACATACTGGACATGGTCGATAACACGGTCGAACTCCTAACATCGAATTATGGCGATTTCCTTGACCGTTTGAATTAAAAGTCGTTCAGCCACCGCAAATCATTTCTTCTGGAAAATTGGCATACTTCCTACAGAGTTACTGAAATATTAAAGAGACTTTTTCTCGACAACCACAATCACCTGCATTGATTACAAGGTGCAAATGTGGACGATATGGTCTCTCTTGTATATTGTGCAGTGTTTTTCAGCTGCTCTTTAGTAGATGCCAGGTTTTGTGGGACTCCCTTTTTGGACCTTCGCGGCCTACTAGCAAAAGCGATTTCAGCAGTCTGATAGTTTCCAAAGTTACAAACTGACTTTCATCTGCCGATTCAAAGCGTTCAGTGGGACCGGTCGTCGCGATTGTTTTAGAAGTTTGTCTACATTCTACTTGAAATCGACTACGTTGTTTTCTGTATGGCAAAACCTTCAGTTTTCAGTCTATAATGAATTTTCTCTGCTATTTACGGGGCACAATTCTCTATCCGAAATAGGCATCGATAGGATGTGTTCCCATCAGCTGTTTCGGCTAACAATTGTCGCCTATTAAGCAACCGGCCGACAGATCGTATGAATGACAGCTAGTGAAATTAAAAGTAGGCATGTATTGACCGACCGGCTATATTCGATTTATTCTGCATATTAGCCAACATTATATTGTGCACCAGTTCATTTAAAAAACCTCGGGAGTATTTTTGCGCGCTCTTCATAAAAATGGTCCTGAAAAGCCTTTCAGCTTTTACGGTGGGGGCTTTTTTAGAGTGTCAGCAGTCATTTGGATCAACTAATGCTTTCTTGTTCCATTCTTTTGCAACTTTTGATGCGACCAAATTTTTAAAAAAACGCCATCCTTATATGCAATTTTATTCTACTGTCAGGCGTTGCATTATGCTCGACGGAGGAAAAAGTGAAGGCTCTGCCATGGCCCAAAAAATATTTTTGAAAGTGTTCTTGCAAAAAACGAAAATATATTTATGTATTTATTATGAACTGCGGTCAAAGAAATGCGCATTACACTGAACCTTGCCAATTTTTCTATTTCTTTTCATGACCTAACAGCATAATTACGCTTTTGCAGCCGGTTAATAGTACGGGCAAGGGGGTGACTAATTTTAGTGGTCTTCAAATATATATATATGCAGAAAACCTCATCTCTCACCTATATCTCACCTCTGGGTTTAAGTCTAACGCATCTCTTAACCAACCAGACATCGATAATTCCCAATAATGCAGAAAGACAACAAGACAAAGGTCAAGGAAGATATATACGAAGTCCAGCATCTTGATCATCCTTAGTTATCTCTTATTTGATCTCAGGTCTTCCGTGCAAACTTGGATGTTCCCCACTTGCCGTAAACAAAACGTTACTTCGATTTCTTTTCAAAAGTTTCGATTCCTGTCTGCAGTTTTATTACTCGGTATTTAGGAAATGAAATGGCAACCCTAATCGCTTCTTAAAAGTCAAACCGCACTGCCGAAATCCAATATATTCGGTGAAGTGCGGAATCTCAGAAGTCCAACCGACTGGACTGAAATTCATGTACGCACTGCTGTGTGGCGTCTGGATTGCCATGCGATGCCTTAACGGAATCATTTTCCAAACCAAAACCTCACAGAAGTCAGCGTGATGATATCACTTGCGCCAAAAAATTTAATGTCTGCATGTATTCATGAAAGGTCATACATCCACTTCCTAGCTAGAACATTTAAATACACTGAGAACCCCCTTTTCAGTAATCTAGACGTTGAATCTAGGATACATAAATCGTAGTTAGGGTTGTTCCTGAGAAGTGCATCGCATGATTGCCAGAACAACCCTTGTAGAAGCACCCTCTAACTCCCGCGATACCGGTAAGCGACTGTCATAAAAATATGAAGTGCGCATTTAAGTATCAGCAGCTGAACTCGATTCGAATTTCTTTTGGCTAAGTTTGTTCGTAGGAACTATTTAACACTTACCACTTTGAGTAGAACTCGCTGCTAACGTGATTTGCGTTTAAAATGCAACTCTTACAGTCATTTTGATTGTTTCCCAAAGCCTTCATCATTTACCAGCTGGCATTGGAAAGCATTGAGGTTTTATCGTTTAAGACTGCTGAATCCACTATGTCGGTATCATGACAAAAAGGCTCCATGCTGGCAGTTTAATATTAGGGCAAATAGCTGTATTCCAAGCGAAAGCTACGTTGTTTTGTCCGAGACCCCCTAGCAAAGGACTATCGTAGTCATCATCCTAACGACTTTCTCTTAGAAAGGATTAATGGACAGTGTGCAATGTTTGCATGAATTATGCAGCCGGCTTGATTTATCCCCTCATTCATGGTCTCGTAGAGCGCAGAGCTCCGTGGTTTCTGCCCCTTTCTGCGCTCTGTCCAATATATGTCAGAGAATGAATAGCAACTTGGCCTTGAAGATATTTGTACCGCAATGCATGCCTAAATGAGACTGGACAAAATGCTAGCGTACGGGCAATATAAACTTTATTAATCCACTACGTCAACGACTTGGACAAACTAGGCATCTTCTATATATAATCATAAATTTCTATGCGTGTAGATTTCAAGATATGTTATGTCCTACATTACCACAGTAAGTTAATTCCTGTAGAAATGGTAAAAAAACATTTAATTGCGGTCTATAAAAATAGTATGCATATGTCGAAGAAATAGCTGGACCTCTAGAAAATTATGGGTTCAATTTCAAGCACGATTACTGGGATGAATAGTTTTTATGAGTTGGAAAAAATCCGCATTCACTGCTGAGTAAAGTTAAATGCTTGCAAGCAATGGTGATATGAAATCACTCGTGTCAAGTAATTATTGACAGAACTTTCCCGAGAAGAGTTGCATTGCTCGACAGTGTCCCTCAACAAAGCATAGTAGATCAATTTGCTCTAGATTAAAAATAATGATTGAAGCTACTGCTTGACGATGTCGAAAACATTATTTAGAAATCAGGCGCGTTTTTTATTCAGAAATCGCATCCGTTAACCGTTTCTCTTTTAACTTTACAGTCAAGTACAGTTTCGTTTCTCGAAATACCTAAGAACTCCGACTGTACATAAACCGCAACTAAAACATCCTAATATTTCAATCAATTTTGGCATTTAATGTTTTTAGTCTCAAAACGGGCTGCTTCTCTCGGCCAAACCCTCCGTTTTGCTGCGACTTCGGGCCACACCAGTCCTGAGAAGATGGTCCTTCGATTGCCGGATCAAGTCCCCTGGGAAGACTTAAAACCGTGGGATGCAAACTGCAAATAATCGTTTGCGATAAATAATGTTTTTTTCTAAATGTTCGACGAACACTAGCATGACTGGTATTTTGTGGTGGCCCAAGACACTTATAAGCGCATGAATTTCAAATGCGAAAAGATGGTCTGCAAGTGGTGTAGAAAATGATCTCTTACTGAGGTAAGATTAGCAAATAATCTAAAAATCAATATTATTATTTGATCCATTCTACTAAAATTAGTTTAGCATAAGATGTGTCCTGTATATGATCCATTCAGCAAGCGCCGTTCGGCAAATATTTTCAAAAAAAATATACCAGTTCTTTAAAGAAAAGGCCAGCGGTCTAACAGCATGTGTTTTTAAAAACGTGTCTTCCTGTGCAGTTAATGCCGTAATACTGGTTATGTTTTTAAATTCTGTGCCCGATTATATAAGATTTATTTTTCAAATGAAATGCAGTCTCATTTTATTTCATCGGCCGAATGAAACAAGAACAATAATTACTACTGTGTGGTTATTATTGGCAAAATTACCTCAGATTGTTGAATGATTATATAATACGTCCAAAGGCAAATCCCCAAAAATGCATCATGGTTAATGTTTATCTGGGCAATGGTATGATATGTAACCCTCTTGGGAGACCATAATTGGCTACAAACATAAAACTAACCATGGTCATATCTTCATTGGAAAATCACCAACCTGCAAGCATTTAAAGAAACGTCGGTCGTAACAGTATCAATGGGCGCCTACTCGTACGACCAATATAACCTGTTCTATAGAACCAAGCGAAGGAATAGATGCACTTGGAGGCGGTCTAAGTTGGCAACCTATCCTTTTCCGTGTACAACGGGGTTAGTCGAGGACAATACGTGAACTCTTGCTTCTGGGAAGGTTCGCGAAACAGTTTGGTCAAAACGCCTTTTTAAGTGTTTATTCGCTGCGCCCTCTTGAAAAGGGACTTTGAAGAACGGGGTTTTTACTTCTGCCGTCATTGCAGGGGCTTTGTGGGTCTCACTGGAATGTTCTTCTAAAATAAATTTTGAGATACTCGTTCTCACGAAGCAGGTCCTGGATTTTTCATAACTCCTCTTCGATGCTTTCTGTCAATTACATTTTTTTGATCTTCTACGCCAAACAACGAACTGGATTGCGTCTGTTAGGGGCTGCAGAAGTTTGCATATTGTCTAGACTACGTTTTTTTCCGACAGGTGCTCCTTCGATCGCTTCCGTGAACTCTTATGTTTAGAATGACATCTAAGAAAGAGATTGAGCTTGATGTTTCCATCGCCATTGACGGTAATATCTGATTAACAGCATCTAAAAGGGAATTTACATTGGTTTCTGCTATGAAGATAACGAAGTTGTCACTAAATCATCGGCCATATTGACTTAGCCTGTTGATCCAGTGATCTAGTTAAAATTTTTCTGACTTGCCGACGATGACATCGGCTGGTACAGAACCAGGAGGCGAGCAACGCTGTCTAGCTGTCTATATAATTCGATGTCAAAGAGGAATTGCACGCTTAGTAGTAGTGAGTAGTCGGTGTTTCTATGTCCTGTTGATTGACCATCAGGCATTGGCAGATGTAACGGACTATCGTTGCAAAAAGCATCAATTAGGACCCCCGCGGTGATTGCGAGAACTGTTAATTGCAGTGCGCACACGGTCCAGGGCAGCCATGTGCTATAAATACTGCACGCCTTGCGCCACCATCACCTTTATCTGCGAATGTCTCTGATGATGTATTCGAGAGAGAATCCGAAACGTCAAACCAATAAATTTCATGTTCCAGAGATCGCATCTTCATTTTCTGAAAGGTCGATCTGTTCATAATTCTGGAAGGGACAAAACATTCTCGTGTTTTAAACCCATCATTAACCGAAGTATAAAATTAAATCGCTGCCCTAATCCTGAACATAGCCCTACCCTAAACCTTAACTCTGCAGTTAACACTAGCCTTTACCGTTACTCAAAATGGAATCCTGACAAGCCTTATTGTTAACTTAAACTACAGCCTTAACCCTAGTCCTTGTTTTAACGTTGACCTTAAATCTATGTAACAATTATTAAATTGAGAGCTGACTGAAGACTACCCGTATCGCAGGCAGGTCCCCTTCCCCTGTCCTATTAGGGTAACTAAATAAGCCAGTCCTACCGATTTGTGACCCTCAACTTCATCTCGTAGATCAAGTTTTAGTTTAGAAGAGGGGGGGCGCTCTTCACAAACTGAATTTTAATAATAATCTTACTAGTATGATTTCATTTTGGGTCAGAAAATCAGCGGAAATTGTTAAAACCGTTAAAATCATTGGCAATCAGCTGTTTTGTGCAAGTTAGACAAATAAGATGGAGTATTTGCATTTGGTTCGGGCAGTTTAAGATGATATGCTTTCAGGCGTCCTCTGCCAATAGCTCACGGAAACACTTTATTTAGATTCTAAGTGTTAATTGTTTTTGAGGGTTGTGAAGATCATCTAAAATGGTCCTGTGTTACCAAATCAGTCTTGTCAAACTGTGCACAACGCAGCACGAAGAACTCACAGCACTCATGATATTTTAAATTCTGCTGGTAGATCGGGATGTAGTCCTTCTTGCATTGACAAGTTGGCGGAATGCTGGTATGAGAACAGCGTGCATTATGTGATCGACACAGTAAATCCATATCGTTGCACAGCCCACCGATATCCACTAAAAACAAAAAATATTTAGTTAAATTTTGTGTTGGCTTTAGCTTGCAAGTCACTTAGCTGTAACAAATTATAGCCTGAAGAGGAACAGTTTAGAAGTCAATTGGATGTACTCGTGTTAATAGACTAACTGTTGACTGCGGTCTTTGTTACCCCATGAGGGTAGCTATTATTGAAAATAAAGCTGTCGCGTAACGTCTAATTTCTCACTCCATGACACTGAACGCTTCTCGGAAAATATAAGGTCTTCTTAGAATGGAATATGTCCCCTGGCAAAGTCTGAATGCCCGCAAGTTTTGATTCAAAAAACGCCAAAACCGCCGACGATATAAGCACGCGGGGTAATACATTTGCCGGAATATTTAGGCGTAAACCTTACCTTATTTCTGCTTATCCAACCAGAACCCTAAACGTCACATGCAGATAATTGTCACGAATATGGTCAAAAGTACGCCCAAATGTCCTACACGCGGTGGGGTTGCGTGACTTCCTTCAGTCAGTCGTGCTGAGCTCTATTCATTCGACGTTAAAGACATCCATACACGCACCCATTAGTTTATCTTCACAATTAACATGCAAAAGCTTCGTTAACAAGAAGCAAGTGTAAGCAGTTTCGCAAAGAGACAAGGAAACTTCACGTTTGGCTCATTTTCCACGACTTTACTCAAAGTCCTGACACAGGTTTCCGGTCCGAAAGCATATTTATGATGTTGGGATTGCCATTGTTCAATGCCTTCCTTACTAGCCTATGCTTAGGAAGAATTCTGTTTTACCATTTGTCTATACATTATTCTGATGCAGATTTGTACAGTATTATGCAGATTACGGCCCAAGGGTACATAATATAAACGCACGTCACATTGAGCAAAACAAGGTTGTTACTATGACCAGAAGAACACTGTTCTTAGACTTTATTTCAGGTAGTGTTATGCTACTAGATAGCATATATATATATATATATATATTGAAATCAAAAACGTTCTTAAGGAAAGGGAGAAAACTTTATTGAGTTCGCCCATCTAAAAAAGGCCGAGAGTTTCTTGAAGCCATGCACTCCGATGAGTCATGCATCAACAGGCATATCGAGTTAGATGCCACGTACAAGAATCTCAGAGAAAAGTGGAAGAGACGAAAGCCGATCAATACGGACTGGCACGACGGCAGCTTACTAGCTGAGGCACCAAATGAGTATTGATTTTGTAGCCCGTTTGAAATTTTAATTTTTTCAGCACATTTACTCTAGTCTGACGACGACACGGGGAACCGACGTCGAAAATTTACTCAATAAAGTTTTCTCCCTTTCTCAAAGAACGTTTTTGATTTCAATTTATATTTCTTGGGATGCCTGCGTTCCAATTCATATATATATGTATAAGAATAGTAGAAGAGGTTCTTCGGAAAAAATCGAGTTGTACTCGTGAATTTTCGAGCTGGTGACACCAACCCGTCGTCAGACGAAATGAAAACGAGGGAGAAAGAAGAACCTCTTCTACTTTTCATTATATCGACTCGGAATGCATACCCCCTCTGATCTACATATATATATAAGTTAGAACCTCTCCTTCAGACAAATTAATATCATGTTGAAAACATCCATGGGGACAAATGCTTTTCCATCATTGCACGAATGCCGCATTGCTTTCTGAGGACGTCCTTTACACTTCTAGCTTCTAAACGAGTTTCTAGGATGTTCTATTCATTAAGTAATTTTACATTATGTACAGCCGGTGTTTAGCTGCTCCTATCTTAATCTCTGATGGTGAGAAAAGTTCCTGGCGAGTGCAACTGGACATATTACATAAATTGCCTACGTGCAACTTACGCAAACTGGCTATGATGACGTACCAGATTTAGAAGCGAGTTCCAAGAAGTAGTTGAGCAGAAGGCAGTTCAGCCGTTTGAACACGAACTTTTCATGGCTGACGTTTCGGATTTTCACAGTATGCCATACTCAGGCATTAGCACACACTGATAGTGAACGCACAGACGGTGAGATGATTTTAGTACGCAGTTGTTATATAACTCCATACTTAATCAATTTGGCAGGTTTGGCATCCATTAGAGTTCCCTAGTTGGTGCGATGATCGCCCGCCTTCTACTCGATAACTGCGCAATTCAATCATAAATTGCAGTAAGGATTTCAGGACCGTCTAACTCGCCATTACTGGCAAATGAATCAGCGTTCGAGTTTTTAAATCCGCGCATGACAATATCCCAGCCAAGGTCTTAGCATAACATATGGAGGTGAAGATCATTTCGCTTTTTGATGGAGTTAGGGCAAAGTAAACTAAAAATCAAGCAACTCGCGGACCACGTGGGTGTCATCACCCTAGAGGATTTCGAATTCAGCGACCCTAAAAATATAGTCTCTCCGCGTCGAATGTGTTCCGACTTCAGAGCTAGCATCCAGAGGCAAAACACTTGGGCCACATATACCACCCACTACCACACCACATATCAGATTGAATTATGCCAGTGAACGTTCCAGATTCAGGTAGCCAGACAGCATAACTGAGAGAGCTGTAACATCTGATGTACACGTAATGGCATATCAATCACATTCTTAAATAATGCCAACAATGTTCGTCCAGTGACCCTGTCTTTTTCGGCCTCCGATGATCGACACCAACCACATCGATGTGTATCCACTCCTTTACCTACTCCTATGGGGCAGGTTTTAGTGGTCGTGCGAGTCGGTGCCTATCCAGTGAATATAATAACCCCTGCCAGCACGGCTGGAAAAGGACGAAACTATGAGCGAAAACAGCCCGATTCTCGCATATGTTGTTGATTCTGGACATCGTGTGTACCCCAGAGAAGGCTTTCGCGTGATGTATAGGGTCCCATCAAGCTGCCCTAGGTTACTGAACCAGCGTTTCTTAACAGCAGCAGGAACGGTCGCCATCAGGTTAACCAAAACTGATCGTGTGCGGGCAGACGCATAACGTCCAGGCCCCGTACCTATTGTAGTCACAGATCGGTCAACCGTGCAGCTTTTTGTACATTTCTGCTCTCATGCCGTGCCTGGCATCGAATGTTATTGTTACTTTCATATCCTATCTGTCTTTTATGAGAAACTTTAATCCAGTTACCTAGTTACTGACATGTTTCCACATCTACTCCGTTTGCCTATAGATCTACTGGCCTGACGAGAACTCATCTTAAGCAAAAGTGTGCGCGCCAACTTTTCTTCTAGATACTGCCACAGGAATTTTCGCAGTTCTAGATACCAACGTATCTCATCATACAAGAAAATCATGTCCCAAGGATCGAGTTTTCTAACTACAGCTACTTTTAACTTATGTACCTGTTTCCTCTGTTTCAACTATTACTTTTTCTTTCAGACCCTGCGACGGTGTGAAAGCAAGAAAGTGACTGAATGACTAATTTCTCATCACCTTGACTGCAAGTAAGGACGCATTCCAGGGTCCTGACATATGACCGGGCTATTTCAATAATGCGCTTCCCTCTAACCGCGGGTGACGTTTATCGTTAGTGTCCGTGACTGTTGCAGTTTTTACTGGCAAAGTTACAATTCCTAAAGTGTGAACTTTAGGTTTTTCGTTACTACCGTGAGTAAATCATTTTGTAATACGGTTTTCCCAGCTGCTTCTGTTCAAAACAGATTTACTTACATTGTCTCGCCGCGTGATTTACATCAACTACTCGAACAGTTGACAGTTTTTTCTTTGGAAAACTCGCGCTGTGCATATGGGAAGGCAGTTCATACGTAACCGATGACCAACTTATCGCATTATACAAACAGTCTTGTCCTAAAGATTGCGTTTCATAATTACATCTATTTTCACCCTGCCCTTCTTCAACTAAAATTCTTCCCTTTGAAGCCGACGATTAGCGTGTTATCTGACAGATTTTCCATCAAGCAGTCACCACCGTGACTATAAGCATGAATACCATTCGAGAGTCCTAACACATGAGCGGGCTATTTCAATAGAGAACCAGTTGTGTTTTTCTCTTACTGAGCTACCGTTTACCGGAATATTAGTTAGTATCCATTACTGTTAGACTTTTTACTGGCAAAGTTACAATTCATGAAGTGTAGACTTCAGGTTTTATCTTACCTACCCTGAGTCGACAATTATTGCAATCAAATTTAGTTACACCCTCTCGTTGCGTAATATACACCAACCACTTGGACAATTGTTTTTCAAAAAATTCGCTTTGTGCATATGGGAAAATGCCGCTATTTGAAAAAAATAGTTCATACCTAACCGATGACCGTTATCAGACAAATTATGTGTCATGTTACCTAAAATGGCCCTGCAGAATGCCCAATTTGGAATAACGTGCAACGTCCCGATCTCCTTTGCATCGGACGCCTTTGATGAGTTGTTCATCGGAGACGGGAAACCTCCAGGCAGACCAAAAGGCATCGTTGTTTCGAACGGACACGAACACCCAAATGGAATACTGAAGAGGAGAAAGGACGCACTTACTAGCACATCGTTAATTTATAATTAATTGCCCAAAAGTCAGATTTTCCTCGCTTTGTGTCGGAAGCTATTACAAAACTGTCATTTTTGACAGGGATTTTTAGCACTTTTGCTTGCCGAAACGTTTCTCTTCCTCTTTAATCCCGCCCTTCTTGCGTCCTACTTCCGCTCTTCTGTCAGGATGAATTAGCATTATTTTTTATTACATTTGCGGTGTTTATTATCAAGTTTCCCCTTGATTCGCCTCTGATGAGGAGGTAAGAGAGTTTTCGGCACAATTAAGCTCACCGCAGCCTTGTGGGCTGCGTACCAGTCAAAGGACCTTCAGACGTATCTAATGGAAGGCATTTAAAGATGTGACTATTGTAAATTTCCCATAGAGTACTGCAACAGATGCCTACCGAATGATTAACAAAAGACAATCCATGAATGAGAGTTTGCATGTTTGGGGACGTTTGCTAAAGAAGCCCGAACTAGGCTGTCCCAGACGTCTTTTTGGAATCAGACCACAGTCCGATAAATGGAGTGGGACCTAGAGGTTGTCAAAATCAGCGGATCGCATGACTTAAATTCGCTTCTAGTCTGACCTTAAAAAACATTTGCTTGTTAGTCAAAAACGTTGTTGGATTATCGTTCGGTCAGTAAAAGCCGGTGCCAGCACTCTGTGAAAAGATTATTTTGGTAGGGGAGACATATGCGGTCCCCTAAACAGAACATGAGAATAGAAACCATCCGCAATATGTGTGGGCTGGAGTCATCTTCCAATGAAATTGCGGTTAGGTATAAGGTCAGCATTAGGTCAAGGATTAAGGCTAGATTTTATGCTAACTCTGAGACAAGTCGGGATGCAATTTAGGGTTAAGGTGGTGCCTAGTGTTAACTGCAGATTTAAGGTTTAAAGTAGGGTTAGGGTCTTTCCCGAATTGTGTGCAGGTCAACCTCTGCCAACAGAAGCGAAGAGCCGAGTCCTAGGAAGTAGTCTTGAAGAAGGAGACACGATCGCCGGGACAAGAGCTTTATTAGCCTGACGTTTCGGATTCCTACTCGAATCCATTCGGAAGCTGTCGGCCGCCTTCTCGCACCACTTGGGGTTGGAGTGGCCCACAGACCGGAGGCAACCATCAGGCGTCGGATCCTGAAACCGAAAGACCCACTGCCACGGGTAGAAACGTCTGGAGTCGTTTATCGGATCTGGCGCAGTTGCGGACAAAGCAACTACGTCGGAGAAACCGGAAGACAGCTCCAAACGAGAATGGCCGAACACGCGGCAGCGGTGCGCAGAAATGGCGCCAGCTCTCAAGTTGCAGCTCATTTGACGAGATCCGGCCACACATTTAAATTCGATGAGGCCGAAATTCTCGCAAGAGGTGACAACCGAGTGAGCCGGGAGCTACTGGAATCATGGTTTACTGGCCCCCAGTCCATCAACAAGTGCAACGATCTTATCATTCAATGCAGCGTGCTGAGACTTCGTCTAGGCGGAGTAATTGGCCACGCGGGGAGCGCACTGATGAACACTCTTCCCAACACCCGGGTCAACGCGTCAGATGGTCGAGCAATCATCACACCAACATCCAACGCACGTGATGAATCTGCAGCAATTATCGACTCGAATGTCGGCCATCAAGCAATGATCACACCAAGTGCGAAGATCCCGGATGAAGGGGAGAGCCGTGAATATTCATAGGTATGCGGTAGCATGGCTACTGAATCCTATAAATACCACAGCCCCTTGTGCAACAACCACCCGTTTCTGCTCTTTTGTCTCTGATGATGGATTCGAGTAGGAATCCGAAACGTCAGGCTAATAAAGCTCTTGTCCCGCGATCGTGTCTCCTTCTTGAAGGTCAACCTCTGTTACTTGGGTGGGACGTTTCTATTCCCAAGTCCTATTAAGGAGGCCATGTAAGTCATTCCTACCGTTATTCTAGCAGAAGGATATAACTCGGACGAATAATGGTAGGCAAGAACAATTCTTCGTTTGTATGCTGTGCCCTGTCTAAAACGCACTGCAATTCTGCCTTTGTTTTTTAAACAAACTCGGCAGTTTGGATGCTCCAGAGACTGATAAGTGTGTTAATTCACTGTGCTTAAATGCACTTGGATAATCAATAAACATTATTTTATTGCCTCTCTGAGAAAATTAATGCGCGGACTTGGTGTCAATTCTTCGGAACAGATCTTTTGAGGTCCCCCAGCTTTCCCCGTCTGTTTTCTGGTATATGAACTCCAGTTTCAACTTGCCTTGCTTAATTTCCGAGGCAATTAATGCGCGAACTTGGAGTAACTCTTTCGAAACAGGCCTTTTCAGGCACGGTCCAAATTTTGATACGGATATTTGAGCTGAAACCCATCAGATACGGCATAATAACCTCGTAATATTCACAAACCGCCCACGAGTAGCCAGTGGTATTGAATTGTGTAATTATTTACCGTTCTGACAACACAGGTACTAGTTAAAAGCACAGACATGCGGTTTTCACCGATCCGGTTCCGCTGCCTCACGCAGCTGCAAGGGGTTCGTCTTGTCAGTGCGTCCCCCAGCTTTCCCCGTGTGTTTTCTGGTATATGAACTCCAGTTTCAACTTGCCTTGCTTAATTTCCGAGGAAATAAATGCGCGAACTTGGAGTAACTCTTTCGAAACAGGCCTTTTCAAGCACGGCCCGAAGATTGATATGAATATTTGAGCTGAAATCTATCAGCTACTGCGCAATAACCGCTTAATATTCACAAACCGCCAATAGGAAGCCAACGGGTCTACGGCCTGCAGAGGTCTGGCATGGTTGTCTAATCAACAACATTTTTACAAGGCTCCGTTTAAAAGAAACAGGATATATTTTTCGTGAGCTACCTGTTGAGATCGCGTAGAAAAGAACGCCAGGAGGGCATCCAAGACTCCGAAACCTGCCGGGCGTTTTCATTCGCCTTTGAGTCAGCTGCGCTCTCCTGCCAGAAACAGACTCCATTCACCTGCCGGCACTTCTGACAGAAGGAATTGTTGTGTTTTTCCACTACGCTTTCTAAAACGCAAGTAAGTGGGCTTAATTGTTAAGTTTAAATAAAGAAGGAGCAGGTAAAATGGTTGTCCTCTTATTCATTATGAAGTACAAGTAATGAATATTATAAATGCGGCACCTAGAAGAACTGCCGAAAATTTCCATTTTTAATGAAAAGTATTTATATGTGCATACTACCTTGCAGTTTTTGCCGTTCAACAATTTCTGGACTTTAACATAAGGAAGGAATTGCGGCCACGGAGTAAGTATCCGTGCGGGGTGTTTTCTAACAGCTGTGCCAGCGATTTAACCCTCCTGCTTTGCCGGCAAACGTATTCATTCCACCTAACAATATTTCGAGTATTATTTGCTACCTAACATCTTTCGGTGTTAAGAGGTTTTTTTTTAAATTGAGTTTTCCTTTTGCCAAAGTATTACTTGTGGGTAGGGCGGAAGAATGAACCGATGTGCACATTTTACCAGTACCGGTTTTTGGGGCGATACAGGTCAGTGAATATCACCTTGCCGACGAAGACTAGTCAAAAGAACGCTACCAAACAACGTCTGCTTTGAAAACATTGTGGGCGATTTTCCATAGTTTTTCATCTCCGCGTATGCTTAATCCTTACCAAATTACGAATTGAAATGAAGTGATTAACCGTTGGATGCGAGGTTAGAACGCCAAATCTGGCACCAAGAGTTCCGCAAACCTAACCGTATCAAAGATTTTTGTAAAAAACAGACTCCGTTTTATAAATTCACTATGCGGATGAATTTTATATAATATCAAAAGTAAGTTCTTAGTCGAAAAACCTTAAAGGTCCCCTGAGGGAACACCAAATAATACAAATAGACAACTGCCTGGATCAATCTAGCCCCTAGAATTTTGCCTTTCCTCTACCATCATGACTTGGTCGACGTCACGTTGTCGGGTGGTTGCCTTTTTGTGACCCTTACAGCCAACACGGAGCTTGTTTACTTCAGGAAGTCAATATATTGGTGCACGCCTATTCCCGAGTAAATATACAGTAGTGTGACAACTTCAGTGTGAGAGGATTCTATAGTAACCACACAGCTACTAACCAAAAACCCATATAAGCGTGTTTCGCCGATATTATGCCGCTGCATGACATAGCTGCTGGGGGGACATGGCTCGTCAGTGGGCCTCCCAGCAATCTCTGTCTACTCTAATTTGGAAATTATAGTTTTTTTAATTTCCTTTGAAATAAACCGCGAAATTAAAGCAGATCAGTATATTTAAAGTCTATAGGCTCAGAGCTAAGTTGTGCTATATGGATATTTGGATCGAAGTCAATCAGCCCATAGACATATTAACCTTAAATATACTGATCTACTCCAAGCTCGCAGTAAACTTCTACGGAAATTAAAGAACTACACTATGGCGTCTTTCAGCAACTACCGAAAATCAGACACAATTTTTAGCAAGTAAGGCATAAATAGCATAAACGTGGACATCCGACGCGATTCGGTAAACATGTATTCTGGTGATGAGGGGCTTTTACCTGGATGGTAGTCCGCCACCAAATTAAAAGCTAGATTTCAAAAAGCAGATGACCTTAAAGCAGTTGCTAAACACCAATTCTACCAAGAAACCTCCGACAGTCCTACCGTTTTGGCAGAAATTTTCCGCTTTAAGCAGCCCTGACTCTCGTTGTGTTAAGGCTTAGGGAAAGTCATGGTTCACTGACCCCCAGTCTACCAATAAGTGCAGCGACTTTGCCTTCCATGCTTGGTGCCGACACTTTGCCTACTCCGAGTGATTAGCCACGCGGGAAGCGCACAGGTGAACACTTTTCCCATCGCCAGAGTCGGTGAATCAGATGGTCGAGCAATCATCACACCAACATCGAACATTGCGATTAAATTTCAGCGAGTAACGACGCGAATGTCGGTCATCGAACAGTCATCACACCAAGTGCAACAGTAGCCGATGAAAGGGGAGAGCCGTAAACATCATTTACATTCGACAGACGGTTAAATAGCGCCCTGACCGCATTAACCAACCACATCTGACGGAAATAAAGTTTGAAACTTTTAGTTTTTTTCCTTAAGAAATTGATATTTCGGTTTAATAAGCAACGCAGTTTGACCCACGACCATATACCGGTGGGTTTTTGCGTGCGGGTAGGACAAATCGCCGGCATCCCGGTGATAAGTGTTTTCCAAGTTTTGACGCGAAGTGGTACACAGTTGCGTAGAAAACGTACCTTTTTGCAAACGGATCAGCCAGATAGCACTGGTTGTCGGATCCAGTTATCCGCTTGTCGGCTTCAACGGACTGTAAAAGTCGCTTGCGCATTTTGACCCCCGCCCCCTACACGACTAGGATAAGAGGAGGTATTTTTACTTCGCGCACTGAGGTCTCCTCAACAGACGGTTGAGTGCAGAGTAGATTGCATAAATGATTAGATGTCACCTTCTGCTCCACTCCGCTGATTTATGTTGCGACTTTACCCCCTTTGCGCGTCGTCGGAAGGTGTGTTCTGACTTAATGCCCTTATTTTTTGTTTGTAGAATACTTGGAGCAGTTGCGAAGTGGGACGAGGACTTTTAGCACGTCTTACGATGCGCTTCTAATCAGCGATCATCGTCCTCTATAGAACGCAACGGCTAGGACGGTTCAAACAGTCTGATTTGTGTAGACCATTAGAAAATGGCCAAATACTTTAATCAGTCTCCACAATACGGTACGATGTCTTTACCCTCACGTGAACAGAGGTCATATGTTTTCAACTGCTTTACCTCAGTTTGCGAAACGGCATTCTGTAGGGTTATTCAGTTATCTGCTGGGGAGTGTGTTTATCGTAGCTAAATTTCCTGCATAAATAAATTATGTTATCGGCCTGTAGTGTTGATCTGCTGAGAATAAATGTTGATATAAAATGCAATAGAACGACTATGACAAAGTCAGCACTACAGTCCGCCACCGACTGCAGAAATAAGACTTCAAAACCCACTGCCTGGAAGTAGGCGCGTAGGCTGACGGCTTCCGTAGGACTGCCGTGCGGCCATGTCTAGCTGTTTCGAGTCTATGTGTCCCCGACAATATTGTTATTAAAAGCGAACGACTGAAATCTGACACTCTGATAACTCCAGAGACTGCATTTTGGTCATTCAACAGACATTTTGCCTGGATATGCTAAACCGTTAATGCCGTTTGTGTTTTGCAATATCTAACCATGCTAGAGGGATGCTCGCAGATCGCGCTACGGGCTTTACTCGTCCCATCGTGTCTTGGGGTCCTCTCTCTCGAGCCTTGCCATTAGACGCATAGCGGCGCGTATTTTAGGTAGGATACCATTGCCGACGAATACAAGGGAGACTAGAACGGATATTCCTGACTTATCAGCAGTCGTCAGTTAGGCATACCTAACTCCGAGGTGTCCAACACTGGGGACTTGAGCCCGCGACCATTTGGTCAGAATTCAACAGCCGTAACCGCTGAACCACGGACCCTAATTTCTGTCGTTTGCGATCGGGAATATACGATAGTACAGGAACGCTCACTGATCACTATTATATACACCCGATCGCAACTGCCAGAAAAAAGAGCTCGTGGCTCAGTGTTTAGCACGATGGACTTCTAACCAACACATCACGGTATCGAATCCAGGTGTTCCACACCTTGGGATTGTGTATGACTGGCCGACAACGGCTAATAATGCAGGAACGGCCGTTCTAGCCTATCTTATCTTCGTCAGTATTGCTACTGTGCCCGTACCTAACCAGTTGGAGGCCTTTTCAGTAGCTCTAAATTCATTGTTTCCACAGAGACTGTGTACTTGACTACAGAGTAATATGTTTTGACCAGATACCATTTCAAATTCCCATGGCCATATTCTTGTCTGAATTTCGCTCAAAATGAGAAGAGTAAAACGACTTTAACCACGCTAGGGTCCGCCGCCGACATCGCATCTAGGACTTTCAGAACGCATGTGGCCCAAAACCACCCCTCTTAAGTATTCACGGCTTTTGTGGAGTTTTTTCGGTTAAATCCAGGGGTTCCCAAACGATGGCCGTTGAAAATAAACGGTTGAATGTCTATCCCATCTTCTCAGCACAGAGAGTCTTCCATACAAATGTTAAGTCTGTTTTAAAATGATATAATTTTCAATCAACACTGTCGTACGTCCTTCTGAAAGTAGAAATTTGGGAACTTGATCGGTTAAACAACATGCGATTTGTTTTGGGATAAATGCTTTCGGTTTCTTATGTCATTTAACAGCAACCACCCAATTTCAGGTGAAAATTAGCCTAACCGCAGGCAAATGGCCCGACCCTGACTCCCTCAGTATAGCAAAAAAACCCTAAAATAATGGCTAAAGGTTGAATTATACACCCGAGGACATGTCGCAGGAGCTGAGATTAAGGTTAACTAATAAGTTCAACATGCAATACTCAAAAAGAATGGCAAATCGATTTTGGTACTGCTCCGTGGAGTGCTTGATAGAACGTTTTTGGTACTCAATTGGCATATGGTTCCATTTGGCACTGACTCAAAAATAGGTCATAATCCGCACATAGAAATAATTAGAAATTCTGTTAATTAAGGGCCACTGAAAGTCTTTTAACTGCAAGTTCGGGTTCGTACCGGCACGAAAACGTTACACTTACATGTCAAGCCATCCATCAGATCTGCGGAACATTTCCTTTTCTTTTGCAGTTAAAGATGGCCCAAATGCGAATGCGCGGCTGGTCTGGCATCTGCAGCTACTGATAGTGCATGCCAATCGGCATTGATCTTGGTTCTTGGGAGGCACCGTGTACATTAAATTGGTCGTCGAGTTAATCAACAAATCTGGAATTCACAGCCAACTGGGCTTATTCGGCTCATGGTTCTCAGGCCCGCAATCCATCAGCAAACGCAATGACCACCCGTTACCGTATTCCCTGCTGAGATTTTCCCTGGGCAGGGAAATCAGTCAAGCAGGGAGGGCGCAGACGAACAATTATCCCAGTGACAGTGAGCCAATTTGCCGCGCAATCGTCACACTAGCATCCAGCACGGATGACGGCATCGCGGCCATTACCGACTCGGACGCGGACTGACAAGCCACAACCGCATCAAGTACGATCCCAGCGATGATTGCGAGAGCTGTTAATTACAGCGCGCACATGGTCCCACGGCAGCCACGTGCTATAAAAACTGCACTCCTGGTTCCACCTTCACCTCTATCTGCGACTGCCTCTGATGATGGGTTCGAGTTAGAATCCGAAACGTCAGGCCAATAAATCTCTTGTTCCAGTGCTCGCGTCTTCGTCATCTGAACTGCTACCTGGAACTCGTCTGTTCGCTTCTATTATTTTAAGCGTCATCCAAAAGACTCTGGTGTTGGTGGTGGTGGTGTTGCAGCTAGTGTTAGAGGGGCCGGTGGTGATGCTTCTGTCATATAAGCATCTGCTATGCCAGGATCAGCAAACCATGGCCGTCGCAGCCTAACATGCGCTGACGATTCTCTGACGTCTAGTTCCCTGCCAGGGTAACAATCGGGAGATGGCACCCAAAAAATCCGTTACCCAGAAATAGTACCTTTAACAGTGGATTCAAACGTCTTCAGGCTATATCAGCGGTTGCACGCCTACTTTCACGCACAACTTGGACTTTCCGCCACGGACTAACATGGGCTGGCCGAACGAAAATCACGGGAGGTTACATGGACGATGGTCGCTGTTACCCAACCTTCCCCATCGTTAACCCCGTACACCTGAATATACGGCATACATTCGCATTATGACAGGTTATTACAAAACAAAATCATTTTTAAATAGGATAAGTCTGCACAACATGGGACAGGAACAGAGGGAAGACGATTATACGCCTTCCACTCGGCCGTTATCACTATACTGCTTTTGGCGACCCATTTTGTAGTAACAGAACGGAGAGCGGGCCAACTTCGATCATTCACCTGTTCAAATAAGGCTTTCTGTCGGCTAATATCGTACATTCCGACCAGCCACCGCCCATAAAACCCCTATTACCACCTGTCCCGTAAGACAGGCTGCTTCGGTTAGGCGGATTTTTGGGTGCCATCTCCCGATTTTTACTCCGGCCAGTAGATGCTCCTGCGCTCCTGCTGGGTATATTGGTCGTGAGTATAGCCACCCAACCATCCTCGTCTTTCTGAGCCGCCTGGTGCTGTTGTTGGTTAAAATCCTGACAATTTACTTTGTGGACGAGCTGGTCTGGAGTGGATCGCCAACGTGCGATCTCGGCCGTTCTTGGGAGGCACTATGTACATGAAGTTGGTCGTCAAGTCAGTCAGCAAATTTGGAATTCCCACCCGATCAGTCTAATGGGCTAATTTGGCTTAGTTTTAAGCGGCGTCCAAAGGCCTCTGGTGTTGATGGTGGTGGTTTTGGTTCCGTGGGTGATACTTCTGGCCCAAAAGCCCATAAGCGTCTGCTATGCTAGCTTCAGCAAAGCATGGCCGTCGGAGTATAGTATGCGTTGACCGTTTACTGACATCTGTGTCAATTTCCCACAAAATGCCCTTCTTTAACCAACTCTTCTATGTACTTATGCAAACAGGCTCGCTGGATGCACTAATTTTCTACTGTATAAAGTGTTCAGATAAAAATGATCGGGGGATTATTTGATCAGATACAGCTCCGATATAAAAGACGAGTGCGTGTGATCAAGATCGTTATGAAAGTAAACTCTGTCTAGAGGCTGAGTGGCTTTAATTTTTCACGAGTCCAATATCCGAGCCCCTGTGAGTAGGCCGTAAGATCTGAATATTCGAGCATGTCTCTTTTAAACCTATTCACATTCGTCTGCGTTTCAAATTTTATAAATACCATTTTGATGAAGGCACTTCCGTTATTTGAACAAATCCGAGCTTACACTAGCCTGTAACTTCATCCCCTAGTAGAAACAATTAAACCTACGTATACTGTAAGTCTCATATGGTAATTATGTGATGTTTACCACTATGTTATTATTCCTCTATCGATGCGTACTGTTTAATTAATTGAACTGATACTAATTGTTTAATCACGCCAAACCCTTGAGTAGGAGATATACACATAACTTAAGGATGAAAATTATGCTAATGGGGTGGTACTTTTAGTAAACATAGTTAGTTTTACTTGCCCTAGGCCAAAGTTTATTAATATGTCAAATATGTCAAACGAAGATTTGCCAGAATAAAAGGCAGTTTGCATTGCTCACACACAGGAGATTAGATAACCTAAATTGGAGTTGTCCCTCTTGTTTACCATTTCTGTAGAGATCGTTGTTGTAACTGGACTCTTTGCATTCCAAGGGGTATACTATTTTGTGTACTCAAAATTGGGTAACGATTCTTAAGACACTACCTTTGACAGCAAGCAAAATAGGCAACAGTAGCAGCCTTTAGCATTCGACTTTGCAACACAGTTTCCCTGCCTAAGGACACCAAGGGTTGTAAGTTTTCTCGCTGAACTGATAAAGAACACATTCGCAAAATATCCTAAGCAGACTTGGTATAGAGGCCCCAACTCCCATATGTTGGCTTGTTTAGTTTCCGAGGAAATAAACGCGTGTACTTGAAAAAAATCTATGGGAAAAAGATTTGTTGGACTCGATCCGAAAGTGTATGTACAAAAAAGCGCATAAGATCATTGGAGGCCCACTGCTGAGCTGAGCCCTCTTCGCAGCTGCGTCTTGCAGCGGGGCAAGATCGGCAGCATACGCGCATCTTTTAACTAGTGTTTGTGTTTTCATTATAGTAAGCAATTAAGTATTTCTACACTGTTGTGCCCCTGAAACGGACCACGCGGCAAATGCGATGGACCAACACAGAGGTCACATCGGATTCTGGTAGGCGTTATTGGAAATGCGCACCCATGAAAAATGTCAACATTAGGGTTGTCTCGGCTGGTCTATTTTTAGGCTCATGCCCCCCTAACTGGGATCCCTGCCAGTCCAATAATTTTCTTGTAGACCAGGAGGTGTGGTAGTATGCCTAAATGCGGGCTAACATCATGCTAGCCACTTAAAGCCTCTCTCGCCTCCGGTTTTCTCGGTTTGGTCAGGATACCAGCCCCCTGTTGAAGGGAGGGGGGTCTGATAGAAGCTGTGCAAGTCTACTATCACTGTGTTATGACCCCGAAGAAAAGTAGGACAGGAAGGGGGCCGGTTCGGAGGACAAGCACTTTATTGGTAACTTGCAGGCACAAGGGGCTCCAACTCGTCAGAAAGATTCGCTATTTATATTTGCTCCTGTGCGTTCTGGAACATTCCGTCCAATGACGCGCCAGCGTTGAGGGTGTTCTAGAGTGCTCCTGCCCCGGACGTGCTGATTGTTGATTGGCCACTGCGTGCGCGACAGTGCCCCGCGGAAACGTCTGGAATGTTCGACCAGCCATTGATTGGGCCGCACATGTGAGCAAAGCCACCACACGTGCTCGGCGCTGCAGTGCACGCCAGTCGGCCATCTAACTTCACGCGTGTCCCACGCCGCCGGCTTGGTTCCCCGTTCTGCGCCTTAGGCCGTGGCTCAACGCCGCTTGCACTCTCCATAACAGACTGCTCCCATTATTCTGTGGATTACACGGTGGACATAGTCGGATGCGACGGTCGAACTGTTCTATACTACTGACGGCCTGTTGGCAGACTCCAAATATTACGTAATCATTTCGCAGAAGCCGATGAATGGCAGCTCAAATATTCATATACAACTCAGCACTACAGTGTACAGAAAGGCGACCAATACAACCCAGGTCCCCAACTATCATAGCAACCATTCATTGGTGCATAAACGGGGCTGTGTGAGGGCGCTTTTCGACCGTGTAAAAACGCACTGTAGCGAGCCCGAAGAAGGATGCAAGATCTACGGCATTTCCTGTACCAATTAACAAAAAACGGTTACCTAAATAGTTTTATCAGTCGCTGCATACGCACGCACCCACGACGGACAAACGGAAGAGAGAAACCAACAATGTGGCACTCTCTACCGTACATAAAGAATGTGTCCGAGGCTACAGAACGCATTGAGTCAGAACTAGGCGTGGGCGTAGCTCATCATCCGGCGGCCGCCATGCATAGCAGGATCATGAAGGTGAATGAGCGGCTGGACGCGGGTGAACAGTCGGGCGTAGTCTATCAAATCCCGTGCCAAAACTGTCCTTACCACTACACAGGCCAGCCAGGACGTCGTCTCAGCTCACGAATACTTGAGCACAAACGGGCCGTTTGAAGAGACGACCCACTATCTCAAGTCGCCACTCACATGCTGGAGGAAGGCCATGGGTTTCACTTCGCCAACACGCGGATATTGGCGAGAGCCGACAACAAGACAGTGCGACTTGCCTGCGTGTTAGCACGCGCTTCGCCCACGCAGCCAGGTGGCGCAGCTCACACCGACGCGAAGTACAAGCGGCGTCACCACGCCGGGGGACCATCGTGGACGAGGCGACACAAACCTTACCTAGCCACGGACGTAGTTCCCCCCCCCCCCGCCGCAGGGAACAACGATATAAATATTCACACGTTGCTGCACTCAAGCAGTCTCTGATGCTGAACTCCAGTTCGAGTTCGAAAGCTCAGACAAATAAACTTACTGTCCCAGTGATCGTGCCTTCGTCTTCTTTTAAACAAGAACCTGGGATGCGCATAGTCTCTTCCATTCATATAAAAACTTTCCAATCAAGCTTGATAAGCTTTGTTCAGAACGATCGGCTCAACGCTTGGGCATTTATTTCCTCCGAAGCTAAACAAGGCAACAAATTAGGCGCCCCTAGGATGTAAGAATAGTAAAACTAGATGAATAACAACTCACGACAAGTGTGCGATTGGGATACGTAGACAGTTCCACCAGGACATGCACAGAATCCGGCCCCGGGATGACAAATACTGTTTCGTACGTGAACGCAATCCTTGTCCACTCTGCAGGTTAGGCTTGTGAGTACTAGGAAGCGGGGTATGGAAAGCGTCAGTTAAGTAAAAGAATTAGTCATGTCCATCTACATAAACTCCCTGAACGTAATTTTGGATATGTTATTTCTAGATTAAAATATATTGCATGAAAAATAAATAATTTCAGAGCAGACAAATTTGCAGTTATTGGTTGAACAATTAAAGATTAAATTTCGCCAATATGCCTTTTTGTATTTTTACTATTTTCTAATGTCTATCATGTCGTGGGCTTACCGCTTAAAATAAAGGAATAAATTCGGAACTTCTTACACTACAAACAAGGTCCATGTGCAATTTATAATAACTATAAATAATCGTTTGCTAAGGATGCCCAATTAACGAGTCTGCATTAGGAATGTAGTCTCATAAATACATGTAAGAACTGTCAATTATGTCTTTTGACGCGATAAGCCAAGTAAAATGCTCCTGTGTAGGCATTACGCCAAAGCGGAGTCACAATACTGTTAACGTGATTAAAATCTGACCGAAAAAATCTGGGCCAAGATGCATTAAAGCAATGGAGAACAGCGCCTATTTACGAGTGGCTCAAAATTTTCATTAATTGAAAAACAACTGTCAGTCATATATTCCTAGTCGATCGTAATACCCGAATGTGAAGAAGAAATCATTAAGTGATTTACTACTGTTGCTGTGGTATATGTCATGTGGTAGTTCACCCGCTTAGTTTGTATTTATTAGCCGGTTTTTGAAGATTTCTCAAGAACCCTGTCGTTTCAGTTGACTTCAAAAAGTCTTAAGTACTAGAAACTGTGCATATCACTAATTCGAACGCAAATGCCCCATAATCCGTGCAGTCTAAATAGTACGCAGTGACGATGACGGCCAGGGTAAGCGAACTTGCAATAAATCAATTTAAAAGTCGAACACGCTGTGAGAAATGGTCTTTTCTCCAAATGGGCTGACGCCCAGTGAGGCCAAACTGTGTTCTCGTGCTTAGGAGGCAAATTAGAGCTCAGTCTGATAATTCTCCCGTAATGGGAAGGCCTAGGCTTCATTAATGACAGGCTGACATTACGAAATTGCTCTTCTCTAACGCTCGAAAAGCTCTTCGCCCGGAGACGACCGCAGCTTACTGCCTTAGAATGCTATTTCTCCTGAGTCACGAAGGACTAACCGATGCCTCCAATGGATATACCTGGGTTTCCAAGGATATAAATAAAAACGGAATGCGGAGCTCATCTAAAGTTCTGCAAATCGTTCTTAAGCCAACTCCGCCGCACAATAACGCCATTGAAATTGCGTTGTTTGTAAGAAATTAACGACAGTAGATCTACTTAACTAACAGGAAAATGGCGAGTTTTCTCAAAATAAATCACCACGCTTCCTGTGCGCTGATTAAAGGATGAGAACGTTTTGTCAGAACTAGCTCAAATTTAAATTTGAAATTGTCTCTTTAATATATAGCACGTGTCGCACTTAATGCAGTGTCAACCAGAAGTATAAACCAAGTAAGGTTTTGCAATTAATTTGAGGATATTTCGGCTAAGCCAGAATTTTGATTTTTAAACACTCGTTCTCTCGATCGTCTTCAAGAACCACTCGGTAAAACCTGGTGGCATTATTAAAGTGAATTTTTTCCGGTGAATGTAGCTGTCTCTAAAAGTTCAAGCACATCTTCCTTCAGTAGTAACTTGCGTCTTTAAAAGGTTTCACCTAACAAAGTTTAGTCTGTAATTTAAAAATATTTGTTACATCCCGAATTATTTTATATTCAATATGCAGTTTTATTAACGATTCGATATTCCGAACCACAAGATACACATCGATTACGTGAGAAATAGCGAACTCTTATGTATGGCCATTAAGACGCTGCCATATATAACCCATAAGGTATTGCAATACATACGATGAAGGCTGTATATTCACAAGAGGTATCAGTATATAGACTACCACAATGTCACTTACAAGAAACGTTTTCGTTCGTCGCAGTTTCCTAAGCTTAACCGAAATTTACCCCTTCTTCAAGTATAAAATTTGAGATGCTTGCGTATTTGCTGCAAGAAAAGATTCTGTGAACGTTTTCTACAAAATATATCTAACTTTAGAAGGGCATCCGAAACCAATTAAAACATTATTACTGCCTGTTTAACCGTGCTTTAGCTAATGTGATTGGTGCAAGTGGCGGCGAAGGTCGCATTCAAAGGCCGAGCAAACTTCGTGACCAAACAATCTGTCTAATAGACTGTGTGTTAATTAAGGTTACAAACATATCTTAACGAAACTTTCTGATCAAAAAAGTATTTTGAAATTTCGTCTGATATTTTACTAGATTCCAAACCTACTGTTTATTTGCAAGAGAAGGCTTGTTACTTATAGAATAGAATTTTGTTTGCAAATTTATCCCATTCCTTGATTGATATAAAACGCTTATTGGAACAGTTTCAGGCATAATACCTTCTGCTAAAAAATACGACGTTATTCACAATCTTTCCAAAGAGCTCACAGGTACCGTCTTTTTAAACGTAAGCTTAAAAAAACAGAAATCGTATATTATACGCATTCAGACAAGACCGGCGTTTGCAACGCCCGATATATAACCATCAAAACCCTTTTGTAAAAGGTCGGTTAGCATATTAGGCTTCGGTAAGTATAGACATAAAACCGTTTCGTGCAATAAACTTTCCATGTTTTATGGCCATTTACGCGAGTTCTGTCATTATTGTTCGATTCTGTGGCGGCAGAACTGTATATTTTTACATTAATACTAGACAGCAGCCGTCCTTCGAAAGATAACCCAATAATAACATACACACAATTTTCTGTCAGTAGCCAAGTTATCAGTCGTTCACAACGTCAAAACCAAACTCTAATCTCTAGAAGAATAACCAGAATGGTTGAGAAGTGGTGTAGACGTGCATGCATCCTAATGTCATCACGGCTACCTCCCTTATTTCTGGCGCACAAGGCATTAAATATTGCACACATATAAGTAATAAAACTCTGGCGCGCTTGTTAATAAGATTTACTGAAGCAATTTCAGAGGACTAAGCTCATTTATGCTAAACATACTCGTAATTTCGTCAACATTTAGTGATTTTTGGGTACTTTGCTGCTTTCACAACTAGACGGCGATGACGATATTTAACGAAATGAACAAACTGCACATACAAGCGCCATCGGCAATCACCGGAATAATGCCCATTTATGCTCTCAAGTTAGCTGAACATACTCGGCCCTACCTCTCAGTTGCGCGAAGCCCGCTAGTGTCCCATCTTGACCTGGTGTCAAGCCAGGTTTTAATTTGACGAAGACGCGTTTGGGTCAGTTATTTTGAAATCCCGAGGGCGGCATGGAAAAATACGTCATCTGCATGACCTCAGTCGGCTTTACTGATTATCTTTGAACATGTTGGCGGCATCTTATTCACTTCGGATTATTTCGTCAAACTTAACGTCGACATTCTTAAGGGTCAGTATTTGAAAACATTAAGCTGTTGTCGGTTCCTCACGCATATAACTGAAAATTAGCCTTCGTACAACGTGGTCCACCGAAAGCTCGTAAGCAATTTCTACGATCCTATAGACAATCGGGAAATCGATACATACTCCACTAAAAGTAATAGCGTCTTACTCTTTCTGTATGAAAACACCTTCATCGATAAACGTTGGGAACTCTGCGTTTTGTTAATGAACTACGATTTAAAGATTGTTATCAGTGTCAGGGGTGAATATCACATGTTACAGGACCCAGCCTCTTGAATGTCAAACCGAGTAGTCGTCGTTTGAGATAGGTCCTTGGGAATATTACTTAGCTCAACGACGGGGCCCTCGTATGCTTTGATCAGGGCATGTGGGCTAGGTGTGTCCACTGCTCAGAATTAGACCAAATGGAGTTGGGCACAGTATCGGAATTATGCCTAGTGATTTTTGACGACTTTGGGGATACTTATACATTTTATTAAAAACATATTTTCTTACGATCATTTTGTGACAGTTGCTTGGTTTACTCCAAATCTTCTTCTCAAAGAGAGGTGAGCTTCTGTATTTATAAAAACGTGCAATGACGGGAAGCGGTGTATTCAAATAGTATCGCACCTGCACTTCCGTTACTGCCCTCCTTTATGTTGTGTTTGGAGTCGTTATGATGTTTACATCATTAAGGAAAATGTATGCTACTTTTATGATAATTTCGACGTGCTTGATCCTCGTTGGGGCAGGAAAAGCAGGAATTCAAAAGACAGTCCCCTGGTGTAAATAACCTGCTTGGTGATTATGACGGAATCTTCGATAGTGTTGTAACTCCGTCCTCCTAATTTTCATACCTGAAAACATGTTTTAAAATCTCCCCCAATCTCACAAATTGCGTCATCTTAGTAGTTGGAACGTACTGCTCCATATTCAAAATGTCTAACTTCATGTCCCGGTTTGTCTAACGGAGAGTGTTGGCTAACGGTGGATAATAAGACACACACTGCCGACCCGGTGTTCTTTGTTCTTGTCAGTACCTCATCCCGCATCACTTTTGGTTGCAAATAGCATCAACTTGCTCTTAAGCATGACCAGGGAAGGATCTTCCCATAAAAGTGATTAAAAATTCAAAGTATTAAAAACGTCAGACCTTCAATATCCACTTAACAGATTTTGACGTCTACTCAACGGAAGCCTTTGTTTCGTCAAGTTAAGAATTTTATATCTTTGCGCGATCAATTCCCTAAGGGAATTGTTTTTTATTAAATTTTAAGTCAAACTAAAATCCAGCGTTAATTTTTGCTTGGCCAACGACCAACTGTTACGGCATTAAAGGCCTGTGGAATGACAATACATTTTCTTATTGTTATCCCAAGATATTTTGAGTGAACTTGGCTTTCAAATTTGCTCTAAGGCGTTTTTTACTAAAAATATCTCTTTCTAGGCTATCGACTGTGGACTGGTCGCCAGCTACGATTTATCTGGCATTTCACAGTTCGCTGGGCTTTTACCGGCCAAATTATCTTGGAATAATTTTCGTCTTGCTGACGCCGTAAATTGCTGTTTTATATTCTCTCATTAAAAGTTTATTTGGATCGTATTTATGACCAAAACTTCTCAAATGATAAAAGACAGTTGCGTTTTTGCCGTTGGGAAAATAATTAGTATGTTTTAATCGCTTATTAAACACAATTATTTAAGCGCTGGTGTTTTGAAAATTACTGGAGTGCTTCCCATTGTCGCAGGATAAAGGACCTTGGTGAATCTAAGGTTAGTTATATATCTATATAACGGGAATCTTCGAGAATTTTCTAGTTTGCGTTGACTATGAAAAATGCAGTTTAAGCGACTTTGACCCTGATGGTCAGGAGTAGAAAATGCAGCAAATCTTGGAATACGGTCTGCCAAGTCATCTTTAAGATATCTTCCACACCCAAAATCCCTAAGCACAACAGTTTTGCTTTGTGCATGTCATCACAAAATTACCTCTTCACAAGTAAATAATCGTTACTGCGTTTCCCTGCCGATGTGGACTACGGGCACATCATTTATCAGTTGAAACTGAGGAATCTCAAACGACCGAGCACATCGAGCTAAGTATTGGGGTTGTTTATTTGTACTGCACACACCGTATTCAAGTCATGAGCTGCAGCTTGCATAAAAAACAATGCATTTATGCGTTTCTTTACTGCAACATCGCACAGTAACAATTATTCGAAATCATTCTCCAAGTTTTCTTAACATTATAGTGAAATCTTCCGTGCGGTACGACTGCGTTCTTTAAGCCCAAGCTTGGATTGTCACTGGACGAAAAAAGGCAACTCGTGGATGATTGCATGTCCTGAATAAAAATAAATGTTCCATAACAGGAGGAAGGTAACTTGTTTTAGTTCCTAGGACTTTTGCACTTCTAAAAAGTAAACAGCCAGTCGAGATTTCATGCACTGCTGAAGAAGACATTTCACAGGTTTAAAACCTGTCACTTGTTATAAAGTAAGCATCCGCACTTCTAATGAAGGCCCAAAGACGTCTAACGTCAAAGTGGTTGGTCAGGTTATTCCCGAAAATCCCGTTTAATCGTTGCGATGCCAAAGAAATCACTGTGCTTAATTGAAGTGTTTGATTATTATTATAGACTACAATAGTCATGTTTGGCCTTTAGCTCTTGGAGTCTTATTCCTCATCCCCCATTTTCGAACAGCGCTGTAACTTCGTAGGCGGACCCTTTGGCTTTAATAACCCTATGCTTTTAGCCGTTGTAAAGAGCCCACAGAAACCATCGACCGTTGTCAAAGAAAAGGAGCAGTGTAAGCACGTCTTAAAATCTGAATTTCTGCCTAAACTTTTTGACAAATACGCCTAACTCTTTGCTAGCGGGAACGTTTTCGGTGTCAAATGTAAATCGCGAAGAATATTAGCCTCCATTCAATGTGAGATAGCGTTGTAGTGCATTTTCTTCTAACTGCATAACTACACGGCCAAGCTTAAATTTTTTAAGCCTCTCGTGCTGAAATCCGGTTGGCGATGAGTAAAGGGCTTCAGTTAATCTTTTGCCCTTTTGTATTTTATAGTCGAGTAAAAAGTCCATTCAACTTTCATTGTCCTTTTCTACAAACTTTATCCATCATTTCAAACGTCGACTTTAAATCGCAGCCTAACCACCCCTAGTCTTCGGACCCTGGAGATATTGCTGAGCATATAAGGAATTATTACGAAACAATAAACATTAGTTGGGATATTTCGTCAAATTAGACCTAACTTGTAAGTCCTGTTGCTCACAATTGCAGCGTCTTTTTACAATTGCATGAAGCATATAATAAGTATTTAAGGAAGTCAGAAAATGTGTGACCAGATTAGCGTGGAAAAAACAATGTGCTCCTAGAACTCTGATGGACATGGAGGAGAAAGTGCTTTAGGACATAATGTGACAAGTACTCAGAATTGGATTTTGAAGCTAAGATGATAGGAAATTAGCGTCCGCGACGCGCATTTAGTAGTTCTTCTGCGCATAAAATTTTTCACATGGTCCAGCTGGACCATGTGATAAACCTGGCACTGCCATCATAAAATTTTTGATAAGTGATCGAATACAAACCATATCGGCGCGATGACTTGAAAAGGCAGCCCTAGAATACGGACTAGGCAATGAGTAGTTTTTCTTATTTATGGAGATGTCTAATTGAAGGACAGCTAGCCAAAAATTGGAGTGCTTAAAGTACGCCGACACATAGGCACTGTTCCATGGTTTGACGAAAACGTTTGTGGTTAATGCCAAATTTGTCAGAGTGTACTGCAGAACAGCAGAATGAAACCCCACCAATGAGTTTCATCAACTTGATGTACCCTCAATAAACAAACGTTTCAAGTTGGCAATTATCCTTTAATCAGTATATACCCCTCGTCAGGCTCGGCGAAATCCCGAAATTCTCTCTGAGTGCTCTCAATTTTTTCATTTGCTGTGTGTAATTAAACGTTGCGTCGTACGCCTTGAAGACAAAAAATAGAAAAATGTGACAAACCTTGTTTTCGGTCCCTAACTGGCTTACCAGACGGACGACTTGCCGATAACTCATTCTAAAACTATCAATGTAGAGTTCATTTTTAAAAAGGCGGCCTTTTTTGTAACATCTACTGTCGCCGGTCTGTAATCTAAAGCTTTTTTTAATTATATAACCGTTGTTCTGAAATCATTCGGTTTTCAGGAGTTCGGCTCTGAAAATATCTGGGTTTGTCTGAGATCGACAAAAGTTTCTGGTTTGTATATGTGGGTGGAATCTAATATCGCAGTAGCCTTTGTCTACACGGTAACAAACTGAAAGCAGTTAGGTATTATTTAAAGAAGTATAAAAAAATGACTGACTTGATATTACGTTAGGAAATATGTATTCTACTACTATCTCAAAGCAAAGAAAATACTCACTTTGTCAAAGCCTACTTTTGTCCTACTCAGCAGATAACTAAATTCTACTCTTTGTTGTCTGTCGGCAAAGAAGCAAGAATTTCCATTTTCAGTTTACAGCATATGAAAGCATTAAACATAAATGATCATATATGTGATGCATATATTGCCGATGCAAGCAAAGATGCAAGTCTAAGGAACTATTTGATTAGAAGTAGAAGCGATCTCTGGAAAAAGGGGCTTTATTCGCCCCTGTTCTACTGATTAATTATACTGTTTATGCTCATATTTCTCGGGATTTAAACTAAACATTGTCACTGGCCGGATATATTTATTCACTTCTTTATTGATCTAGAAATGTGTTTTATAGGTTATGACAACAAAACCTGAGCAATTCTTATAAAATTTATTTAACTGGGTCCAAAAGCCAGAGTTTTGTCCGGAAATATGGACCTTCCCTATCACAGATGGCCTTGGGAGTTAGGGATAAAGTTAGGGTCTGGGATAAACTGTCTCCGGCTCTTGTTTAACTTATATGGTCAGCGTTTCCTAAAGACGAATTAAAAATTAATTTCGCTCCGTCATCTGCAAACAACAAACAGCGACATTTTCTTGTGGGAGAATTTTTTCAGGTCGTTTTAATTGCGCAGTTAGCTCTATAGACTCGAAAGGATTCGCTTTGATTATTTGCATGCAATTTTTGACCGTTCTTGCCTACTTCATTCTCGACTAGTCTAACTGCTTCTGGTCGGCAAAATGCCTTTCAGTATCAAACAATATAAAGATACCCAATTGGACTGTGCCAGGAAAAACACGTTAGTGAATATAATGCCCGCGCAGCTTGCTAGTCGTAGCTATTAGAGATTATCTAAAAGAAATCTTTCAGATTCGTCTAAACTAACCTTTCCATTTAACAAATCAGGCGTAATAAGTACTTTGTTTGCTCTTAAAATTCATCCTTAATGAAATTCAACACTCATCCCACTCTGTGGTCGCTTACGTTTACTTCTTCAAAATCCTTTTTTTCTGGAAAGTTCCGCGAACGTCAAACAATACCATCATAAAGAAAAGCTCGAGTTATAACACCTGCAGGAGAGTATTCTGTACAAAAATATATTGTCGTCTCGCAAGCAAATCGGAAACACTGTCGCGTATTTCAGTGAGTAGACTGAAGTGTTTCAAGCCAATATTTTCCCTCTCCCATTAATGCACTGTCTCTTTAATCAACTGTACTGCTGCCAGCAGAGTACAGTGTTTGCTTAAACGGCACCGTTTAACTAACGCCGTCATGGACAGACCTCTATGAAGTAGGCAGACGGGGCAGGATTTAATGGTATCAAAAAATTTCGCGAAGTCTCGTCAGCTGCGTCCTGTCGCTTCATGACATAGACAACGAGTGGGAAGCATACAACGGATTTGAATTCGTGCAGAAAATCAATGCAGAAACAGCAAGGCCATGGTTTTGGGTGAAGCTGGCTAATCGATTTTATTGCAGCCGAAATCGTATCATGCAGTCCTACTAAGCCTCTATCGATTCCACGGGCAAAGGATACCTTAACAATGCACGCCAACTCAAATTATGTTTATGAATTCACATGCACTTGCGGATGCAAGTACATTGGGCAAACGCAAATGTAGTTGGCAGCCAGGTCTATTGAGCACCTGTCCAGATAGTTCTTAAAGCAAGAAAATAAAATCCCGCGTTCCTGCATTACGAAACACCTGCTTGATAGTGGTCACTCCGTCGACCCCAAAACCTCCTTCCGAATGCTTTTACGGGCACGAACAACTATGACTTTGCGTTACCTAGAGGCGGCCTATATACGACGGGTGAAACTAAATCTTTGTAAACAGTTGGAATACGTGGTTAGCATAGCATTGCCATGGTAGACTCTACCTCTATGATTTTCCCTTCCTCTCTCACTTTTTTGCTCGTTAACACCCACTTTTTTCACCATTCTTCCCATCTGTTGCTGAGTTACTAGATTTATCGATTAGCCAGCTTTACCCAAAACCATGATCTTGCTGTTTCTGCATTGATTTTCTGCACGAATTCAAATCCGATGTATTCCTTTTCACTCGTTATCTATGTTATGAAGCGACAGGACTCAGCTGACGAGCCGTCGGGAAAGTTTTGGTAACATTAAATCCTGCCCTGCTTGCCTACTTCAGCTTCGTACTGAGGACAAAGTGCTTCAGACTTCTAGGAGTAAAACTAACTTTAAATAAGCTAACATCATACAAAAGCGAGACTTAATAGAGGCTTTCTTGGACCTGTTTACCTGACGCCTAAGTCAATAGCAAACAGGCTTCAATAAAGTGATTAATGTAGTTCCCTCAAGAGTACTTTCGAATATTATATCGAACAAAAGGCCTACGTATTGTGCTCAAATGCATATATCGTGATCTATAAATACAGGAACCCTGGATTTTCCAGTCATTCCTACTATCATGCGAAACGCATCTAAAAATACCTGAAGTAGATGACATTTTTGTCGCAGTATTTTAGTTAGTCTCCATCGCTTCTCCAAAAAGCGACCTGTGTAGTCAGCTAATGAGCCCCTTATAGCACTTGCATTATCGTTTTCTTAATCGTGCAATACTAAAAAAATATATTTCTGGTAACTATTTAACGATCGTTTACTGTTTTTGACCATCTTCGGATGCATTTAAATTGCGCATTTCTTAATTCATTTTAGCTACCTGACTTGCTAATAGAGTGAGGACTGCTCACAAAAAAACTAAATTCTTCGAACTTTCGATTCCAAACGTTATCGCCGGAGGACTATAGAGCTCTTAGAAATGTTTTACTACGTCCCTTCAGGCTTTGTGGAAATAATATAACGATGGATTAAATTATTTAACATTTTGATTCCCTAAATTAATCTAGATCAGTAACTAACACAAAGCCTTTATTGACCTTATTTCGTGCATCTTCTTTTATTAACAGACGTTTGTGAAAAGCCCTTAAGTAAATGTTTTATCAAAAGGCTGGATAATGAAATATCTTAATCTATATTATTATCTCTTTATGTGCCTTCTTGTGGTTGCAACGTGTACATCGTTAGGGTTCTACAAAACGAATAAAGCTGTATGCATTTTTAAATCTCTATAAAGTATAACATTAGCAGTAATTCTTTTGGCGTTTTGATGTCATCAAAAAACATGCCAAAAACATCTGCCATCAAGATTTACAGGGTCAAACCATAAAAATATATCCGATTGGACTGGATCAGGAATAACAAGTTAGTGAATATAATGCCCGCACTGCTTGCTAGCCGTAGCTATTTGAAATTATCTATAAGAAATATTGCAGATTCGTCTGATACAACCATTCCAGTTAACAAGTCAAGCGTAATAAGTACTCTGTTTGCTCTTCAAATTCATCATTAATAAAATTCAACCCTCATCCCAATCTGTGGTCGCTTAGTTCTTCAAAATCCACTGTTTTTCTGGCACGTCCCGCGAACGTCAAAAAATACCACAATAAGGAAAAGCTCGAGGTCTAACACCTGCAGGAAAGTATTCTGCGCAAATATATATCGTCACCTCGGAAGCAAATGTGAAAAACTGTCAAACATTTCAATGAGTAGCCTGTGATGCTTCAAGCCGATATTTCCGCCCCCCATTAATGTACTGTTACTTAAATCAATAGTATTGCTGTCAGAAAAGCAAAATTTTCGTTTAAACGGCACCGTTTAACTGACGGCGCTCTGAATGGACTTCAGTGAGTAAAACTAACTTTTAACTGACTAACACTACACAGAAGTGGATACTCAATAGAGACTCTATTGGACCAATATACCTGACGCATAGATGAATAGCAAATAAGCTTTAATAAAGTGATTAATTTAGTTCCCTCAAGAGTACTTTCGAATATTATATCGAGCGAAATACCTACGTACGATGCCCAAATGCAAACACCATGATCTAAAAATACAAGAACCCTAATCTTTTTTAGTCAATCCTACTATCATGCGAAACGCATCTAAAACAAGCTGAATTAACTGGTATTTTGTCTCAGTATTTTAGTTAGTCTCCATCGCTTCGCCACAAATCGACCTGTGGAGTCAGGTAACAAGTCCCTTATTGCACTTGCTTTGTCGTTTTTTTTAAATCGCGCAATACTGATAAATAAAAACCTTTAGCGACCGTTTAGTGTTTTGGTCATTTTCAGATGCGTTTAATTGCGCATTTATTAATTCATTTTAGCTACCTGACTAAAAAACTGTATTCTTTGAACAGTCAACTCCGAACGTTATCACCAGAGGACGTATAGAGCGCTTAGAAATGTTTTACTTCGTACCTCCAGGCCTTGTGAAAATAATATAATGATTGACGAAATCAGCTAACACTTTGATTCCCTAAATTAAACTGGAGCAGTACCTAACACACAGCCTTTATTGATCTTATTTCGTGCATTTTATTTTAATAATAGGGGTTTTCTGAAAAGAATTTGCATTTGCGGTCCTACAAAACGCATAAAGCCGTATGCATTCTCAAATCTCTATAAAGTATAACATTAGCAGTAATTATTTTAGGGTTTTAATATCATCAAAAATGCATGCCAAAGAAAACATCTGTCATCAAGACTTACATGGTTTGCACGTTATACCGTACTCCTCTTGGATGGCAACAAATGAGGGTTGACAGAAGCATTCATTCTTGGTTGGAGAGCAAACGCTGTTGGCCACCCGACGTGTACAGTAGGCGTCCCCCTCCGCGATACAGGGCCCTGGAGCAACAACATGGTACTCGTCAGCCTCACAAAGTCGGCAGAAGAGATAGCAGGCGAGACATGCAGTGAGTATGCAACGTAATCGCATGACTTTTCCACGTTTGCAGTACGTTAGTTCATTTTAATTGAAAGGAGACAGGTGCCGAGGACGTAAATTACTCCGAATGAGTACTCAGGGTGGCCGGGGCGGGCAGGCGACTTCAAATGTGCCCAAAAAACGGCACAAAATGGTCAGAAAAAGCATGCGACAAAGTAAGGCGACCGGGCATTGTCTCAGCTGATGAACGTGCCAGCGAATTGCGCTTCGACATGTGTCTGGGGAGAGCGTCTGCTCAGACCGTCCAATGATTTTACGGTAATGCCGCCTGGCAGTTCTGATGGCAAAATGCGAACTGGAGACTTCACGCCCTAGGAAAGGCAATATTACCTCCACGGCCGGGGAGTGTGGACAGGTCTTCTGTGGAACTTATTCCCATCGCCTTAATAGAAGGTGCTTGCGTGATGGCAACGCTACTCGCATGAAAATAGGAAGGGTTTTTTTCAAATGTGTGGATTTAATGCCCATCTTTTCATTGGTTAGTCAAATTTGGCTTACTAATTAAAAGCAAACATAGACGATCCCTCAGGCCTTGATTTGGCGAAGTATTTTAAAGACAGCTCAAAACATGTTCCCTAATAAATACAAATTGTATATTTGTTAGAATGGCAGGTACGCACTTAGACGTGGGTCAGTTACCAGTAAGTAATATTACCTCCATAGTGCGTCCTATACATAATGGGTCTGGTTCATTTTCTCAAACAAGATATAAAGTTTGAAAAAGAGCATTGTGCGAAAACAAAGGCATTGCTTAATGGAGTTGTATGAGGATTTAGGGAAAGCATGTTATATTTAACGTAATTCCTCTGGGCCTGAAAAGGGAAAAAAATTACTTACCGTGAGTTCGAACCGTTTGTTTTAAAAACTGAAATTTTCTGAAAAACTAATAGTTTTATCTGTTTTGTTGGCTTTTAAGGTTGGACCATTCATAAGACTATGATATTTTAAAGGGAAGGCTCTGAAGACATTTGCAAAGACATTTAACAAAATATGTTTCATCAAGAGCGTCCGTTTCAGGATCTGTCAGCAACTCCGTTTTACATGTTTAGCCGTTTATTTTATTAGTTTTCGGGAGAAAAAAGCTTCAATTGTGCTCCAAAATATGCCTAAATTGCTCAATTAATTGGTTGCGGACCCTTCATACTGAAAACGTGCTTTTTTATTGTGTTTGTTTAAAATAAGACAGGACAATACCTTCGAAAATTAACAGCAAATTATATAATGAGTCTGATGAGGTCGCAATGCTTATCATATATTACACCCAACGAAAGCACTCCCCTTTGCCGAAAGACTTATTATTTCGGCATTTTAGATCTTTAAATCATTTTTTTCAAAAAGACTATTTGACTACTAGTTGGTTGTAGTAAATTTTGTAAATCCTCTGTTTCTCATAAACTGTGGCGGCTGACCAAACCAAGCTATTAAAAAGTAGATGTTCTAAGTTGTGGCACTATAGCCCCCACGGTTTAAAGGCAAGCCTTTTTAGTCCGGGCTTCAGTCCCAACAAGAAACTTAAGCAATCAAGTTTATCAGACACGGGGTCGCATGTTTTCCAACAATTAGGTCCATTAAGGCTGTCGTTTGCGGTTTTATCTATGAAAACAAATATGACTTTCCTTTTTGCTACATTTTACATAAGACAAGGAGTGATAACTCGTTTGAATGAAATAAACCCCCTGAAGACGGTGAATCCCGGCCTGAAAAGTTGCTAAAGTCAGGGTGTAGGTGTCCTTGAAACTAATTTTTTAGCCGAATGGCCGATTTCTTCGCTTCTATTGGCAAAGTCATTAATGTTTCCCTTTTTAATTAGCAAGCTTTTCGTGTCTTTCCTACCTGAAAGCCGATTTAAATGACTTTAAGACAATCTTTATCTTTTTGGTAAATTAACTGGTTTTATATGACAAGAAAAAGCTTTGTCAGGGTGTAGGTGTCTTCGAAACTTATTTTTTTGCCGAATGGCCGATTCTACCAGGCTACTCGTGCTGCCAGCGATAAGATGAATTTTGATGATGAGTTTCCATCCTACGGCCTTACTTATTTGTAGTAGTATGACCCAGCCCGGATGCAGTATCTCGATGAAACATTCACTTTACGGGAGTAGAGCAAGCAGAATGGCTTTCAGGCAAAAATTACCTTAACTGCTCAAAATGGGCAATTTCCGCTGAAAAACAGACAATAACTCCACGACCTCCTCATCCATCCGCCATCCAAATGCTATAAGTCAAGGCCGAAATCGAACATCTGAGGTTGCATACTACAGATCTGTGTACCTTTGATCCGCTTTCGGCCAGTAATGAATTGCAAATACGTATTATAGCGGCAGGGAGGAACTGCTCGCAGCAGATCATTTGTCAAGACCTCGGAGATCAAGCACTCCCACCCTCGGCAAACGGTGACCTGACCGAATACGCTCGTTGCAGAATGCATGCACATAACGTGTGTCTTCAAGGGTTTGTTTTGACTCACGGTGCATTCCAAAATGGAAATTGCCCGCAAGTTCGACTCAATAAGCGACTTTCAGGCACTGTATCGAAAAAAAGAGAAAGGAAAAGGAGTATTTTATCAACTACTGCCAGCATGTCAGTCAACAGTTACAGGTGGGATAAGTTGGTGAGACTGTTGGATCCGCGTGTGCAAGTGGCGTTTCAGTCTACCCTGACTGTCAATGAGTTCAAGTGTACTGATGCCGAATTCTTATTCGGTCTGATGCCAATTTGACAACTTTCGTCAGCTAGATATCACATCCGTAAGCTGACTCTGATTGCAAATCAATTAAGCTGGCCCCGTTTTTGTGTTTATGTTTACTTTGGATCTGAATGGCACTCAGTCACAAACTTCTCCACGAGATTTTGGCGCGAGAACTGGCGTTTTACTCCAAATAACAGGCATTTAGAAGACAATTCCCTTTTAATCCGGTTAAAATCGAACAGCAGTGCGTCTTATAACGTCAATTTAATTTCTTAATAATAAGTCACGCCTGAAAAAACCGTCTCAACTCGAAATTCGGCTGCCAGAGAATATACAGGGATGACGCGAACCGGCGCACTGAGCGTTAGCAAAAGCCTCCGTCTATTGCGGGAACTGGCATGCGCTTAAAAATGTATTTATTTAAAAATTCACGTTCTTTAATCAGGAAAGTGCAAACGCAAAAAATGCATTAGGGCAGCAAATTGCGGCAGCTTATAATTTGCTTTTCGTTATGTCGCTTGCCTACTTCAGCTGTCAGAGGAACGCATTGTAATTTGACGTTTAAGAGTCCCTTAGACTTAATTTTAGGCCTTGACTTTAAAATTCTGTAAGTTTGAAAATTCATGGACTTTTCTCCTTAAAGCGAAAAATAAATTAGAGTATATTTATTTTACATCGACTAAAGTGCCCCAAGCAAATGAAACATTTACCGAAATTCTGAAGTTCACTTTTGGTTCGAAAAGATTACCAAGGTCGTGTTGTAAGATCAGCCACCGAGCAGCAAACTCCATTATACTTCAGTATCTGACAAGGCAAAATCTTCGTCGGGGTGTAGGTGTCTTCGAAACTTATTTTTTAGCTGACTGGTCATTTCTACAAGGCTAAGAGTGCTGCCAGTGGCGAGAGGAATCTTTGCGATGAGTTTCCTTCATACAGCTCTACTTCTTTTAAGTAGTATGGCCCAGCCAGTGTGCAGTATTTCGATGAAACATTCAACTTACAGGAGTAGAGCAAACAAAATGGCCTTCAGGCAAAAATTACATTAAGTGCTCCAAATAGACAATTTGCTCTGAAAAACCGACAATAGCCCCAAGACCTCCTAATCGATCCGTCATCCAAATGTTATCAGTCACAGCGAGAATCGAAAATCCAAAGTTGCATAGTATATATCTTTACATCCTTAATCCGGTTTTGGCCCGTAATAAGTTGCAAATGTGTATTATAGCGGCAGAGGAAAACTGCTCGTAGCAGATCATCTGTCAAGACCGCGGAGATCAAGCATTCGCACTCCCCGCAAACGGTGACCCGGCGAACATGTGCGTTGCAGAACGCATGTGCATAAAGTGTGTCTTCAAGGGTTTATTTCGACTCACGGTGCATTCCAAACTGGACATTTCCCGCAAGCTCGACTCAATAAGCGACTGTCGGACACTGTATCGAAAAAAAATAGTTTAAAAGAGAAAGAATATTCTATAAACTACTGCCACCATGTCAGTCAAAAATTACAGGTTGGATACGTTGGTGAGAATGTCGGATCCGCGTGTGCAAGGGGAGTTTCAGTCCACCCTGACTGTCACTGAGTTCAAGCGTACTGCTGCCAAATTCTTAATGGGTCTGATGCCAATTTGACAACGTTCGTCAGCTAGATATCACATCCGTAAACTGACTCTGGTCGGCAAATCAATTAAGCTGCCCCGTGTTTGTGGTAATGTTTATTTTGGATCTGAATGGCACTCAGTCACAAACTTCTCCACGAGATTTTGACGCGAGAACTGGCGCTTTTAGTCTAGCTCAGACATCAGTTCGATGTAGGGACATTTGGGCCAAGCAAGGTAGACGCGTAATAGTCATCACAATTCCGACTGTGTGCACATCGTATTTCGTATACCCCATAACATCGGTATGATATTTGCAAGTATAGGTCTACGTTTAAACATAACTGTGCGGACAACTTAAAGATGTAGAATTGTTCGATTGCCAGCTTACACGCTTAATATTATATACAAACAGGATATGAATTTTTCAATTACGATCTTGTCAAAAAGCGGCTCCCCTGGTCAACTACCACCCGTTTGAGTGTTAAAAATGTATCCAGTAAACATTTTTCAGGAACCTCGATTTTTCAGATGTGGAGAAATAAGGTCTCAGTTATACTGAGACACCATAAGACATCGCGCCTAAAAATCGCAAATGTTTGTTGAAAGAGTTAATACTGCGAACACCAGGCATTGCGAATACAATTCCCTTTTAATCCAGTTAAAATCGAACAGCAGTGCGTCTTATAGCGTCAATTTAATTTCTTAATAATAAGTCACGCCTGAAAAAAACGTCTCAACTCGAAATACGGCTGCCAGAGAATATGCAGCGATGACGCGAACCGGCGCACTGCGCATTAGCAAAAGCCTCCGTCTATTGCGGGAACTGGCATGCGCTTAAAAATGTTTTTTAGAAATTCACGTTATTTGAGGAGGAAAGTGTAAACGCAAAATATGCATTATGGCAGCGGTTTATAATTTACTGTGCTTTATGTCGCTTACCCACTTCGGCTGTTAGAGGGACGCATTGTAATTTGACGTTTAAAAGGGCCTTAGACTTAATTTTAGGCCTTAACTTTAAAATTCCTTAAGTTTGAAAATTCGTGATCTTTCCTCCTTGAAGCGAAAAATAAATAAGCGTGTACTTATTTTACACAGACTCGTTTCTTAACTTCCCCAAGCAAATGAAACATTAACCAAAATTCTTAAGTGCACTTCTGGTCCGAAAAGATTACCAAGTTGGTGTTGTAATATTAGTCGCCGTAAAGCAAACCCCATTATACTTTAGTTATCTCAGGATACCGGCTTTTGAACGAACTTTCTTTGTAGCCGCCTGCAAAAAAATACACTCTTGAAAAAAGGATTATCTAATTGACATGAATTTAATTATTGATTTTTGATGGCCTTACAATTTCCAATTTGTGGAAAACACGCATAAAATATTTATTTTTCCGCTTATTTGGTAAAAAAATACGCTTTCTTCACATTTTAAACTTGAATCGGGTGTAATTTGCTTTTTAAAACCATTTATAATTATGCGGTGGTTTGAGACGGGGAAATATCCACCTATAAAACATCGTGCGTCTGCATTTATTAATATCTCTTGTATGGGCTGCAATATATACAGATCCACTAGTAAATTTTGTACAACTCCATACGGTCTCTTTTAAAAATGTAGAGAAATGCTTGACTTTCTCCAGTCGGAAAATTTAAAACTTGTAGTTTGAAACTATGAACGTAAGTGTAGGACAGGTTGGTTTCAAAATTATTCAGAAAGTCATAAAAAAATTTAAAAGCACTTTATTTTGTTTTTGTTAAGTATAATATTCAAGTAAGGAGTATTTTTCTGTCAAAAGAATGAAAAACAAATAATTTGTGCACGGTTTATATGAAATAAAATTGAACCTTCATGGAAGCGAAAATCATTAATAAAATATCGTCACTTTCTACAGTTTTGCAGGCGGCTGGTTAGTGATTTTTTGGCATCCTGAAATAACTAATGTATGTCCAGGTTTTACATCATTGGGATCGATATTATAATCCCACCTAAGTAGTCCTTTCGAGTCGAAGACGCATTTCAGAATTTTGGTTAACATTTCATGAATAAACACTCCTTCTGTAGTTTGCAGAGGCTAATTCCTATTTTAGCATAATACAGTGAGGTCTCAAAATTAACATCAGAAATGCAAACGTGATATCCATCAAAGGCTGAATTCAGAGGATAAATGACTAAAATTCTTCAAAGACAATGGCCATTAAATACGGTTCACAATATTCGTTAATACAAGCAATGACTGAGACCCCTGACATATGTTTTATGTAGGCTCATCATCTAAAACATTCTTTCGGCTTTAACTCGGTTTTATAAACATCGGCGGATATGAATATATGTACGAGAGAAAATACACTTGGCACGTATCTTCTCAGGTTCCAGACGTTTTGAGGTGTTGTCTTCGGCGAAAGCAGATGTTAGGGGCTCAGTCCATCAGGAAACCCCTAACGTCCGCCACATTTTCCCTGTTACATATGCACTCTGGTCCTTGATACTATGATCTTTAATTTTTCCGAAATTGAGTTTGCACTCTTGATTAGGGAGTATTAAATAATTGGAGTTACTATGTTGACTAGCGAGCGGCGCAATCTCGAAGATATCGCTTACGCCGAGATGTCAGCTGTTGAACGTACTCCCTTTCAATCGTTTGCAAAACCGCACTCAATAAAAAGAATCATTAAGCAGTACGCATTTTTTTATGCTCTTATAATTCTAATTTTATTTTGCCGAGTGTATGCCTATAAGTGTACTATCTTGCGCTTAAGTGGTAGTAAACGACGTTTTCTTCATATCGTATGTCCAAAGAAAAGGTATCACGGAAGTTTGAACTGGTCTTGATTGTGTAATTTTTAAAACGGTAAAATGTCCCTTAATTAGCAGCGCATTTGCACTTTTTTCACGCCCTTTATGAAGCACATAGCATTACCAACATCTATTACACACTTGTATGAGTCAAATATAATATGCTCTTATTGGCATGAAGGACGGCATGGTTCTCCTAACATGGGAAACACATGGTTTATTTGCTATAAGTCCTATATGTAAATGAACCGGCTGATCGGGTTCAAAATTAGGCGAAAATCGAAGAACTTTTCAGGTGCCGTCTTCTACCAAATGAGTGCAATATCGGCATATGTTCTGCAAAATATGACAACGGTTAAAAATACCTGCAAGCGAATTATTTGTCCTAGCGAGTGTAGTTTTGGCATTTGTCTGAAAAGAAGTAAACTGAAAGCCGATGCCCAACCGCAAAGGGAATATTTGGGATTTTGCTGTTGACTAATCAATAGTACAAGCACAATGAAATGCCCCATCCTATCTGAGACGGCATAACATTAAGAACCCGGGTATTTATGTGCTAAACAGCATATGGAGACCGCTAGGGATTTAATTGAGGGGCCGAACGTAATGCAACTGCGCAAGATTGACGAAGCGCGCATTTGAAGTTCCAACTAGTACCCGTGGGGCTTGTACGCTAAAGCCAATGAGCTTGATCACAGTCTGTAGGCACTGGGGCTTTCGATTATCATCCATGTTTGGCGCATGCAAAGCAATTAATATTCTAATTATCTAATTAAATTGGAAACCCATTAGATATACAGTTGGTGGACTAACTCATAAAATGTCAGCTGAAATCCCGACATGCGTCTTCGTTCTGAAAAGATTAATTAAGAAGGGTTGTAAAATTAATCGGCCTGCAGCATAATTCTGTAATAATTCAATTACCTCCTGATGCCGGCACTTTGGCGGACTTTCTTCTGGCTGCAAGTTAAAGATACACCCTGGAAAATTGGCTACTTAAGTAGCATGAATTTTTCTCATTGATTTTTGGTGCCCCTGAAAGCCCAATTATATTTCGTGGACAACATGCGCAAGAGTATTGGTTCTTTCGCCCACTCGGTAGGAAAGTACGTCTTCTGCCAATCTCACGCTCGAAAGGAGGGCAATATTCGGACTTCAAAAATTTTTCCAATTCACGAATAAGTTTGAACCCAGCTCTACTGTTACACTTGGATTCAGAGTTTCCAAACTACAAGCCGTATATTTTCCTCATACGGAAATTCACACATTTATCTACGGTATTAAAAGGAGACGATAAAATCTGGCAGTGGATTTCATCCATATTGTTAACTTTACAAGCCACATTGCTAAGTGCAGAGACATGACGATTTATGAACGGCCATTTCATGGTAGTTAAAAGCCTCACAATTAGAAATTTTTTGAAACCACAACTGATCCTATCCTTCCCGCTCATCACCTTGTTACCAGCGACAACAATCGTTGCATACCACGTAGATCACGTATTGAGTGGAACGCGCCTGAGCCAGACAGCTGTTTCACGGCCGTTACCGATCACTAGCACATCATACATCTGTGAGTTGCTTGAGTAAGGCCTTTGACGAACTTATGCTCGGTTACGATTGTAAAGCAGCTGTTTGAGTCTGACCTGCTGCGATCTTAGTGAGCTACTTACATATACATGGTGGAATGTTCTACTCCTAGCGAGCTACTCACATATTATCCATATATATTTTGTTGACTTTTCGTCGGCAGTAAATTTTTTATTAATTAGCTCTTTGGGCTCTGTCTCAAATAAGCAAAAAAACCTTCGGATCAAACATAAAGGGATTTGTGGCTAAACATTTATAGCAAGTCCATACTTTATGGTCTAGGAAAATATAAACCCCCAAAATTAAAAGGTAAGGCATACACAAATACCGATATGAGAACGATCCTAAAAGTACCGTGATAAGCTCAAGACATTGCTATTACCTCAGACAGCAGTATAAGCTTAACAAAACCCGCATCTGGGCTTCTGACTGACCAAAAATACTTATGCACTGCCACGCTGTATCCGCTAGTTTGCGTGCAGCACTCAGCTATTCATCTATACTTGGTGGATTTTTATTTAACTATACATGTCGGCTTCTGGACTGAGCATAAGGCGATATGCTCTGAAAAATCTAATCTAAGTTCGTATTATATTTTCGTAAAATAGCAAGGACCATGAATTACCTTCGCAAAATCACTTTTTCCCGGTCGTTTATTAGTATTCATAAAGTGGGTACAGAAATCCAGATTTCAAAATAGCGCATAAAAATCCCCTTCGCACGTTAAGTGATGTTACTGTGCAATACTTTATTTATCAGAGAAAAAATAAACGTCGTTCCCAATTAGCATTATTGCACACTGGGAATAGCTAGTCTGCTCGGTACAAGTTCGATACAAGTAGAATGACTGACAACGGAGTCTGTATTCGCACAAAATTTGTTAGAATTTAATTGTCCTATGTAGCAGTTAGTTCTTCTGCGTCAGCAAACCACTTAGTCTTTTTGGGCAACGCTGCTTGGTGCAGTTGTTAATTTGTCCTGGGTATTGGCGTAAGTTCTTAAATGGAGAATAAACCATCATCTACATATCTGTGAAAGGAAGTTTCGTAGTGCCCAGAAGTGTTCTAAGATAGGCAATATGGCCGAAGACATTGTGAAGACGTGGATGCTTTTAGAAATTTGTGCTTCCGGGTCAGTTAGCAGAGACATCTTGATAAGCGTTGATCATATTTTTACGTAAGCTTATGCGCTAAAAGTCGCAGTGCAGGACAGACGATGCATTTATGCGCCTTAGCTTAAAAGCTTCAGTTAGGTGACTGACTTATCAGCTAGAAATTCCGTCAATTTTAAGATGAAATCTAACCGAACAAAAACTCTTTACTAAAATGCCTTTTTTTCTTTTAATGGGGCAAACGAGATGAGTGCCATGCTATATGCCTTCATCTCACGAGCATATTTTTGGTACGTTTTGGACGGCGACATAAGTTTTGCCTGATATATGATATATATTCAAACTTCCGGCTAATGGCAACGAATCTCGAGGGTCTAAATAGACACTGCATGGCCTTATAGGGTGCAATACAGCGTGCGATTATTTCAGGAATTACGAAATTGCTGTCCGATAAAGTAACTGATTCAGGGAAAAGTTGCGGATAGCTTTAAACCAAACAATTAAATGTACGCTGTTTTTGAAAAACGAAACGCCTACAATGTCTTAAAAATGAAGATTCATTTTCACAGTCAGCCATCCTTAAACAGATGACGAAATATCATTAAACTCACAAGCACAATCATTTATTTAGAAGCTTTTGTCCATCTTGTATCGGTAATGATCCGCTATTCGAGCTAAAATTAAAAATCGGCTACTGGACTTAACGTTCGGAAAACGTGGCCTGATTTTAAATTGTCATCTTGGCATCATTTGAAGGTATGGCCGCACCGAGCCTGTCAATGGTCTGACAAAATTTTGACAGATTTTAGGGACACGCAGAAGTTTGTCGACAGTTTTTCAAAATTTTAACTCTGGTTCATTCCTGATTTATCGTATACGCCTATTCATGAAGTCCTGGACAAAATCACATGAACGTTCCTTTCTGATATATTTGCAGGGTTTCATGAGGATTTTTAATTTCAACTGAAAACGGAAGCAAACTACCAGTACTGGCTAAGTTTTGTATTCTACTAGCGACTACGTTTAAATTTCGTTCCTAGCGGTGTATGTCATTTAACATTTTCTCAGATGTTTACCATTTGGACCGTATTTCTTTTTATCTGTCGATTGTTTTAAGTTGGGACGAATGTCCGTGTTTAAGTAACTTGGATGGGTACAGATGAAGAAGGCTTCTCGGGCACCGGAACCCATCTGTTAATGTTGCTGAGTTTTTGAAGTGGAACAGGAGTCTTCTTCAGTGATGTCCATTCAGATGTACAAAAGGCCGCGATAACTTCAGCATTTGTCAACTACCGCTCGTGGCTAGTTCAGAATGCCTTTAGTTGCACATTTTTGCCTACTGAAAACGGTCAGTAGCGGTATTTAACTATCTATAAAACTGTTGGATTACGATAGGGCATTTTCCTGCATGAAATTCAACAGAATCCCTATACCCCTGAATTATCTGGACCTGTTGCAAAATTAATGCGACAATTTTTGCTTTTTAATGATAATTTTACACAGTGTCTTGGCACGGTCATATTATTTACAGACGTGAATTCCAAAATGGCATAAGCAATTACTTTCTTAATAAATGATGTATTGTGTGACTTTGTCATTTACGGTACAAAGTAAACATTTCTCGGGTTTTGTTCTTAAACACAGCATTTAACGTGATTATCTTAAACGGCATGATCTGATAGACTGCCTCAGAGGTAACACTTGCCAACATATTCCAGATCGAACAAACGGTAAAACGCCAAATCGTTATCGGTCTTGCAATCTGATTCAATAAAGTGGGATGATAAAATGTTTTTGGGACAAAACTGTGGTATTCAGGGATTCAATTGTTCCCGTTTAGTCTACTCCTGTATCATGAGAGATTCGTTTTCATTTTATCAAGAATTCTAATCAGTTTTCAAATTTTGTCTTCCCGTTGGCCGTGGCGACATCGGCAGTGGTGGTGGTGGTGGTGGTGGTGGTGTGGTGGTGGTGTTGTGGTGGTGCCGATCGTGATGATGTTTCTCTTGGCTGGGCAATTAGGTTTTAATCAAAGCTGATGTAAGATTTCCGCTCTCCGTAGCTAAACTAAGACGCAACCGAGCCCCTCTTTGTCGTAGTTATGACTTAGCTGATTGACCGCTGCCTCCGAGAAGACGTCGGCTAAGCTATGAAGTCATCGACAAGGTGTTGTGGCACGTTTCCAATTCCCATGTCAACGGGATTCCTTCGAACGCCGCGGCAGTGTTGATACGGCTTATGCTTACAAAGAGCCCCTGTTCGAGCTAGTTGGCAGCTCTAACCAAAAACCAACTCACTTCTTCCTACTCAAAATCCGCCAGACCACTTCACGGCAACAACGGCAGGCAATTCCAACTGCCAACAGAAAAGCATAATTATTCTTCTCCCTTGACTGACGTGTCCTGGCGACTCTCAACCCGCACTTCCACAACCCCTATCATTGGTTGGTTTTCGCCTTCCGCTGACGCACTGAGAAAGACGTTGTTCTGCAGATGCGGCGACTGATAAGCGAAAAGTTGCGTTTGTAGATTCTGCCACCTTAAATGGCAGTGTTTACCTTTATATGGATACAACATGTTAACCATAAAGCAGGGCTATTTGCTGCCCGATTGAATGTGTTTGTAAAATTGACTTACAACGCTAACACATGAACAATCCTAACAGAGTTCGTTTCAAATGCATTCCGGCCCTTGGTCGATTAAGTTGCCAGCTGAAGATTTCGATCCAGATTTAACAAAGCCCTGTCCAACTGCGGTATGCAATTTTCCTCTGCTGCCGATGGTTACACAATAACAATCCATCTTCCAGGCAATAAGATTAGTAGTTTTATATACCCAATCCTAACCGACAGGACAGAAAGCCCGTGGTCCCGCGGTTAGTGACGTTGGACATTTAACTAACGGGTCGCGTGATCGAGCCCCATATTTTCCACGCTCCGATGTTTGGTGTGGCTGGTTGAAAACGGGCATTTCAGTCTCGGTCAGTAATAATATTCCGCCTATATTATGCGCCGCTGTGCGGCTGCTGACTGGGCCAAAGAGAGAGAGCCCCAAGACATACCTGGACGAGTTTCTCAGCGTGTTTGGTGAGCGGCACGCTACCATGGTAGTTTTATTGTTTTATCAATGTACAGGCCGCACGATTTTCTCGAATAAGACCTTTTAAAAGAGAGTAAATGAAGATATTGCCGCCTTTCATGGAGGTCAATCACTGACCAGGTTAGGAGGCGTTCCCCAACGTGCAGCTTAGTTAAGAGCCTTCATTCGCACCGGTAATTATACAGGGAGGCGTTTCGACAAAGACTTGTTGGCTTTCGTCGGCTGGCCATGCCGGTGCCTACGTCTGGACAAAGTGGAACACCTACGGCGGATGGGCTATCTCTTGAAATTTTAATGAAAACTCAAAAATGTCGTCCATTCAAAACATATTTCTTAAATATGGTTGTAATATTAAATTCCCAGTCAGCAGGCTCCAACGTTTTTATTCGCAGTCGGAAGGCAGTTTTGAATGACCTTCTATTCTTGTGTCTGCAAAACACACTTTGTACACAGTGGCAACTTAAGTAGTATAAATTGTTTCAATTGATTTTTTTACTTCTCTATAAACTAAATCATATTTTATAGACAAACTGCGCAAACGTATTCCTATTGTACACCCGCGTATCCTTCAAATTCTATACCCAAAGAAATTGTATCTTTCGGTTTTAAAAAGTTCCTAATTTTAAGTTATTTTAGGCTCTGAATTGTCCCTTCATTAAGCATCGCATCGCTGCCAATACGCGGCTGATAAGCCAGAAAGCCGGTCATACCATTGTGCTTGTAAAGTAAACAACCTGGTCCATATTCATCGCATAATTTTATTAGTACTGTATGGCAATTTTCTAACAGCTTAGATAAACCTGCGACTTTCTGCTGTTTGAATGTACTCAGGATATAAGTTTTAAACCCTGAATTCAAAGGTAACGGCAAGTGGGGCAGAACATATTCGGGAATTGAAAACATTTTGGAAAGCTAAACAATGTTCTCTTATCAAGTATAAAATTTTAAGAAGACGTCGTAAGTTATCAAGCAAATATAGCAGAGAATATTTTTGTTCACTTTTTTCATAAAATAGAATTGAAATCATATAGGCAATGAAAATCAATGGAAATGGTTTGTGATACGTAAGTAGCCATTCATTTCAGGGCGAATCTTTTGTGGACAATCAAATAGAAGCTCGTTCAACAGCTGGCATCCTGACGTGACTGTGGTATGCTTAAATTGTGTCGCTTGGTAATTATTATCACAGCCCTACTTAACTAATCTTTTCGTATCGAAAGCCCATTTTTTGAATTTCTGTTAGCATTTTATGGGATTTCAACCCTATTGCATACTAGCGAGTTAAAATTTTGATTGAATAAATTTGCAGTCGACCAAAAACGTGCTAAACAAAAAATCGAAGATAATTCAAAACAAATCGTTGACTTGATTCGTATTTAAATGATGCTAGTTCTCTTTGTTTTTCCTCCATCATGGGTTGTGGCAGCCTACTGACCACATCAGCGCATGCGTTTACTTTCCTGCTTGGAGTGCCGTCAGTTCTACGTAGGGTGAGGAAACCTGTGCAGTGGATGTTCGACTCGTTGAAATGCTGGCTTTCTAAGGAGCGGGCCAATGGTTGGCCTCCATCAGCCAACCGTGCCTATCCTATCCCCATCTTCCGGCCGATGGATGCGCAGTACGTGAAAATCCTGAGGGAGATCGAATTGCCAGCTCACTGAACGGCCTTTGAAATGACATAACGATCCTGCAGTATTTTTCATTTCCAAGCTAAATCTGAAGATTATGTTTGATTTTTTTACCGGATAGTTACTCTAGTTTTCGTTACAATCTGTCGGACAATTTTATCCTGCTTATCCAGTGGGGATGAAGGCCGTATTCCTAAATCGGCTTCCCAAGCAAGCCCCGAGGCATCGATGAGTGGCATGGAATTCCTCATTTTTGTGCCATGACAGATAGTTTTATCTAGATGCGAAATTGCAGCAGGTTTGAGATCTTGGGTTGCTGCTATTATAGTCATCGTCCGTTTCGATCTGCAAAGTTGAGAGCGCTTTCGCCATGGATTGGTATGAAGCAATTTGTTCGAACTCGTTGAATAAGTGCGCGGACACAAATATGGTTGCAAAAGAGGGAAAGGTCAGTCCTCTTGTTTTTATACTTCCCAATTATAGTAACCTTTTTAAAACCTGTAGTTTACAGCTAGTAAAAGGAATGTAAGTTATCACTGTCATTTCGCATATAGCAGTCTCAACCCTTTAAACAACAGCATCCATCGTTGAGCCATTGGGTAAAGTAGGTTGGCTAACTCGAGAAATGTCAACCGAAATTCTGAAATGCGTTTTCGTTTCGAAAAGGTTAATTAAGTGGAGTTGGAGAACCAATCACCAAACAGCATAATTCTATAATAATTCACTTGTCCTAGGATGCCGGTTATCAAGCGAACTTCTTTCAGGCAGCATGCAATAGCTATATTCCGAAACAAATGACTTTTAAAACAGTATGCATTTTTCCCATTGATCTTCGATGCCCTTAAAAACGCAATTATATATCATGGAAAACATACACAATATTATTAATTATTTCACTCATTCGGTAGAAAATTACGTCTTCGTCCAATTTTTTACTCAAAAAAGAGCATAATTCGGTTTTAAAAAAGTTTCCAATTGTGAGATTTTTTAATACCGTGAAATGGCCGTTCAAAAAACGTCATGTTTCTGCGTTTTCCAATGTGGCTTGTAAAGTTAACAACATGGCTCAAATCCATTGCTGAATTTTATGAATTCCTTATTGTGTCCACTTAACACCGAAGAGAAACGTATGGCTTTCCGCATGAGGAAAATATATGGTTTCTAGTGTGGAAACCCTGAATGCGAGTGTAACGGCAGGTCGGATTAAACATTATTTGCAAATTAAAAAAGTTTTTGAAAACCAAATTATACCCTTATTTTGAGTATACAATTGGAAGAAGATGTAGTTTTCCATTAAATGAATAAAAAACTAATACTTTTATGCATTTTTTTCATAAAACACAATTGGATTTTTAAGTGCATAGAAAATCAATGAGAAAAATGCAAGCTAAATAAGTAGTCACTTTTTACAAAGTATAGTTTTTATATGCTGCCGAAAAGAAGTTCTTTCGATAGGCGGCATCCTGGGGAAACTGAGTTTTTATTGAATTATGCTGTTTGATGATTAGTTCTCTGACTCTATTTAATCGATCTTTTCGAAACGATAACGCACTTCAGAATTTCGGTTGACATTTCATGAGTTAACACACCCACTGTAGTGACATGCATTTAACTGTGACTCCATCTTAGGAAGCATCTATTTCACTCTCTTTTCGCTCCTGGATTGTGTTCCGATGGCAATACAAAGTCAAGCGGATTCAAGATGCGCAAGAAAACACTACGAGTGCCTTACGCAGCACGGTGCCTGCTCTAAGTGAATAGGTCTGCCTTCGATTGGAATTATTGAATTTCGCACAACTGAGTGCTAAACAGAGGTCGCTTCGAAAAGGGGCCACCGCATCCCTGCTTTCAGCTTTGAAAGAAACCAAGTTGGTCTGTCAGTTGGCCACCTTCGAGGCCACAATCACTAACGCGTCGTGGTAGCTTCAAACGTGTCAGATTTACTACACTTAGTAGTATGCTCATGCACCACCCAGATACTCTCACCAGTGTCTTCTTTCTTCACTCGTTCGTTCCAAAAGCCCAATACCGGGACAGCCGACAAAGTATGCAGGTTGTCATTTATTCTTTTTAAATCATACGGACGGCTAAAGCTGGCCGAAATGGCAGAGATGGCAATGCACACTTTTGGCGCGAATGTCTCGCCAAAGTAATTTTTGGGAAAGGTTTTGGTATCCTCTTTCAATGATAATGACTCCAAGGACCTCCTGTTTGCACGTTTGAACCAATGTGTACACTACTTCTTAACATAGAACATCCAAAGTAGGCTTTTCAATTGATAATTACATGGACCCCAAAAAGTATTTATCCGCCTGACTCCACGGAGGACAGCGCAGAAAATATTACACTTTTTTAGGCAACGATCAGTGTTCAGTTTTGTGTCAGTTGTCACATGACTATTGCAGTTCTTCCGTAAGTTCATCCGACTGTCCAATCCGACGGCCAATCTCACAGAAGCTATTCAAACGCCAGGCAGCCGGTATTGAGTCTGAATATGAACTTACTTGTGTAACTTTTCCTTTAGAGCACTCCACGTAGTAGATGAATTTATCCCGACTGATGATAACGACGGTGTCGTCAACGAAGCGCGCCCGGAACCTGGATTTGTACTCCTCAAACAGTCGCCTCTCATGTTTTTGCAGAACCTCCTCGGCAATGAGCCCAGAGATTGGTAAACCCACTGAAGTGCCCCTAGTTTACTCAAATGTAATCGCTTCCAAGGTAAAGAATGTTATGAGGCAGTGCCCCGAGTTCTCTATGACAACTTGAGCTATGGGCTGGCCATTGCCCTCATCACACTTGTGACGTAGCGGATCACTGAACGTTTCGGCCGCAGACGCCTGCGGTATGGATTTGAACAGTGGGATAACATCTCGTATAGACTTTAGCTTGACGCTGGTTAACGCATCTGCGAGATTTTCGGACCATCACTGTGTACCCAAGATTTTCAACAACTTGTCTGGAGTCGCCAAACTTGACGGCTGAAATGTTGCTTGTCAGATTTCAGCTTCCTCATTTCCTCAGATCCTAATATATGAACTTGGAATAGCCTTCTCGATACGAACTTCTTCATGTTCGGTCCGAAAGCTTAAGTGAAATTTCAATCTAAAGTCCATCAACCCTGACGCGTAAACTGCGCAATATTTAGCTCCTACTAACAGGCATCCGGTAATATGTGCATATTTGTTAAGTTACCGTGCTTGAAACACGAGAACTAGCTCAGACACTCACTTTTATCGTTCCCACTACAGTTTCTGAAGACATTGCTGGGCTTTCATCGAACACCTGAGTGCATTTGTACCAAAAAGTTAATGAAGCGGTACTGTTCAGTCGAACCACTCGCAACTGTGTCCCGTATATGAGCAATTATCTGCAACGTGACCTACACTTTCTGAACCTGTTCCAGAAAAATTTGGTCATTCACATGCAGAAGGAGGAAGGAAATTCACCGGGAGGGATCAATTTTTAATTTGTTGTTTTAAGTAGTGCTTTTGGTTACTTAACTTCAGAGGCTGTAGGCTTGGTTGCATTCTCCATTAACCTGTTGCGTAAATTTCCCTGGGAGGGGAATTTGATCCACCATTTCACCGTGATTTATGCTTCTCCTGGTGTCTTTCGCGGAATCAGGTGTTTTCCTGTCTTCACTGCTGCCTGTCAGTTATGTTCGCTTAACCCGATGGGGGCACGGTTTCAGTTTCAGTTTATTAAGGGAAGTAAAGGCGAGCGCCTTTGAAATCCCCATTGGTTACATGTCGTCGGAAAAAAAAACATTGATAAGTGGAAAGGTGAAAAAGGGATTTTGTACTTAATCGCGGACAGCTGACAGCTAGTTGAAAAGAGTAACCATTAACGGTTACTTGCTAACTACAAGTAGTATAAACACATGAAAGTTGGTATCTTGTTATGTGCGTACATGTGAGGCTGGTAATTGGGAAGCTTGATACGAGATGCCGGCTTTCGATGGATGCAGTGACTGACTGAACAAAGAGCTTCTTGAACTTGTCCTGGTATGTGATCGTCGCCTCTGCCAACAATGTCATGCCACTCTTCAAGTCCATACCACATGCTTCTGCGCCGAAACGTTCAGTGACCAGCTACGTCACAATTATGATGAAGGCAATGGCCAGCCCATAGCTCAGGATCTCCTAGAGCTCAGTGGGCACTGCCTCAGGACATTCTTTACTTTCAAAGGAATTACATATGAGCAAACTAGGGGCACTTTAATAGGTTTACCAATATCTGGGTTCTGCAAAACTCGAGGAGTACAAACCCAGGTTTTGGGCGCGCTTCGTTGACGACACCGTCGTTATCATCAGTCGGGATAAATTCATTTACTAAATGGAGTAACTGAGCTGAATCATCTCCGAATTACAGTTTGCGATGGGGATGGGAGTAGAGACCAGCGTTTTATTCTTGACGTTCTCTTCTGCCGCCAAACAGGCGGCAAATGGGTGACGTCGGGTAACACAAAACCGGCTCAGTTACAACAGAAACCACCCACTGCAGCGCAAACGTATCTGTGTACGCACGCTTAACCGACGAAGGAAACTCGCTGCAGCACGCCAACGGTCCATAAGTACCCTTCAAATACAACAGACATTCACGAGCATTCGCGCTACGTTTATGACACCTTCGTAATCATCAATCGGGCTAAAGTCATCCACTGCGGGGAGCAAGTGAAATTACCTATTTTCGACTTACAGTTTACTGTGGAAATGCATTTCAATTCTTGAATGCCCTCGTCTGCCATCAACCAGACGGCAAACTAGCGACGTCAGTTCACGAATATAGGTAAGAAAATTAATGCTCAAACTTGGAGAAAATCCTTCGGGACAGACATTTCCAGGCACGGTACGAAATGTGATATGAATATTTGAGCTAAAATCCGTCAGCTACTGCGGAATAACCGCGTATTATTCACAAACCGCCAACAGGCAGCCAGTAGTATAGCATTGTGCAATAATTTACCGTACTAACAACACAGGTATTAGCTAAAAGCCCAGACACGCGTGTTTCGCCGATCTTGTGCCGCTGCCTGACGCAGCTGCGAGGGGTTCGACTCATCAACGAGTCGCCCAGCCTTCGCCCGGTGTTTTCTGATATAATGACTCCATATTCACTCTGTGCTATTTAAGTTCCGAGTAAATTAATGCGGAAGTTTGGGTTAAATCCATTAGACCAGACACATGGCAAAAGCTGGGGTACCCACTGATGAGCCGAACCCCTCGCAGCTGCGTCAGGCAGCGGCACGAGATCGGCGAAACGCGCGTGTCCGGGCTTTTAGCTTTTACCTATGTTGTCAGTATGGTTAATACTTACACAACCAAAGAAGCTGTGTATGCACGCTATACCGACGGGTAAAAACTCACTGCAGAACGCCGGCCGTCAAACTGGACGAAGTGAAGCTCCTCCAAGAACTCTTCATAGTCGACGGCTATTCAAGAAACGTTAGTTGAACGGAGCCAAAGGCAACAAGGGAGGCGGAAGGAAGAGCATCATCAGCCAAAATCGTGGCGGAGCATTCCGTACATGAAAGGGTTCTACGAAGCCGTGGTTTGATCCGTTGCGCCAATTGGAATACGAGTTGCTCACAGGCCTGACTTAACAATGTGACGGCAAGTGAGGCGACCAAAAGATCCGATCCCCAAGCAGGTGATTCGGGCCGTTGTCCACCGTTTTCAGTGCAACTGCGGCATGTGCGACTACGTTGGGAAACAGGCCGACGGCAACATGCACGAATGCCCCAGCATCGGCTGATCGTGAGAATGATAGACACAAAGTCGGAGTTGGCAACCCATGCTGCACAAATGAGACACATTTTCAATTTTGAAGTTGTTTTTATTTTGAATCGAGGCCACATTCATACGGTAAGGCAGGTGCAAGACTGTTCTGTCTACCACCACATCAATTTGCCTCCCCCCTGTCTGGTTTTACGAACCTCCTTGAGGGGGGGGGGACAATCGCTGCGCGGAACGATCGGGGGCGCAAATTATCACCGCGACCGTCGTGGGCGGGCGCGATTGAGGTCAGGGTGACATGCGGTTGAGATACAGCCACACAGTCGGCATTGGCGTGCTACACCTCAAAGAAAGTGCTTTGTAAAAGTAGTTGATTCGTCTACCCATCTTCAGAGACTGGAAAGTCCTGCGCACAGCTCCCCTTTGTATGGCGCACTTTGTTCAATGCGTGACCCGCCGATGCAACCCGCATGTCATCGTGACCTGAATCGCCCCGTCGGCCGCGGAGATGACTGACGACTCCGATTTTCCCTCGCCGTGACTGTCCCTGTAAAGAAGGTTTGTACAGTCTGATAGGGGGAGGTAAATTGATGTGGTGGTAGACAGAACAGTCTTGCACTTGCCTTGCCGTATGGTTGTTGCCTCGATTCAAGATCTAAACAAACTGGACGTGGTAAAGCTCCTCCAAGAACTCTTCAGAGTCGACGGTTATGCACAAACATCAGTAGAACGGAGACAAAGGCAGCCAAAGAAACGGAATGAAGGGCATAGTCAGTCAAACTGGTGGCGGAGCATTCCGTAAATTAAACGGGTCTCTGAAACCGTGGCTAGATCCCTCGCGGCACTCGGAAGAGGTGTTGCCCACAGGCCTAACTGAACAATCCGCCGGCAAATGATGCGGCCAAAAGATCCGATTCCTAAGCAGCAGATGTCGGCCGTTGTCTACCGACTTTAACGCAGCTGCGGAAGGTGCAACGACCTTGGGGAAACCGGCCGACGCCGGCAAACGCGAATGCACGAGCATCAGTTGGCCGTGCGAAGGTTTGACCCACAGTCGGAGTTAGCAATCCATGCCGCGCAAATGGGACACATCCTCAAATTTTACGCAGTTGAGAATGTGGACCGGGGCGGTGGTCATCGTTAAAGAGACTGGTCAGAGTCCTGCCGGGGTCGTCATGTTTTTTAATGATTCGGGGGAGAAGGGAGAGATGTGATTTCTAAGCGTTTGGGGTAGCGGTAGGGGGCCGTTAGCAGTAAACCTGACGCACAAGGCGCGCAGCATTTATGGATTGCAGTCGCTATGTGACTACACACTTTGCGAAATTAACGGCTTTCACATCCGTCGCCGATGGCCGCATACGGTACGATGATTGTCTACTCGCAACAACACGATTGCTGAAATTACGACTGGGTTGTGGATGGTCAAGTAATCGTTGCACTCAGTGCTGTCAACCGCATCGTATGTTGGAGTCGTTACTTTATATATAAAACATATATGTATCGAAAAAAGAGGAGGCGTTCACTGGGAGAGGTGTATTTGAGGTCTGACGTTTCGGGTAGTCGTTTCTTCTACCCATCTTCAGAGACTAAGCAGTCGTGCACACAGCTTTCCTTCCTTTTATGGCGCACTTTGTCCAGTGCCTGGCCCATCAATGCCGCCTGTGTGGCTGCATCCGACCCGCATGTCACCGTGACCTGAATCCCGCCCATATGTACAGGTGGTTACATAACGACTGCAGTCTCTAAGTACTACATTCCTTCGTCGTTCGGTATCCCTGTCTGTTGTTTTAGCGGATGATGTCTCCGAGCGCGAGTGCGAAACGTCTGGCGGATAAACATCCCGCCACAGCGATCATCTTTCCACCCTCGCAACTGCTTTCTGGAACTCACCTCTTCTCTTATATCGACAACTTGTTCAGTCAGTACACCAACATATGTACTTATTCTGAGTTCAGTTAGGTACTTAAACTATGAAACTAAAGTCGATAGTCTAATATTTTTAGTAGGATGAGCCGCTGAAAATCACCTACTTGTCTAGATGACTCAGTCTATTCTGATTTAAGTGGGATCAAGTAATAGGACTAAGTCATAGACAGCAGTTGTCGTTATTATTACGGACTGACCGAAACGGTAAAATTCAGAAAGTCAGGAACATATGCTCTGGAAGGACGTCGCGTGTTCAGCGTCTAGCGCTAGAGCCGAGTGTCAGCAACTTTTTACTTGCAGTATAGTCATCAGAATGTTTAAGGGTACGGACGTGAATGTGACCTCATGGCTCTGAGACAGGGTGTTTGACTCACGTGCCCTCTGTCTAAATGACGGAAATTAAATTCTCAGGATGCCCAAGTCTATGCCTGGGTGTGGCCGGCCGACCGGCTACGAAACAAAATCTCGCCTTTTTCTCCGTCGATGGCACTTTTGGACGCAAAAGTTGCCGCTGATCCTTTTTTTGCAAATCAAAGGGTTTCTGAGTCATCACAGACGTTGGCGGCAAAAAAAGAGTTCTGAGCTGTGAAGAGGTGCCATATTCGCGCCTCTTCTATTGTTACCGCCGGCGTGACCAGACCCACGAGGGGCTGATTGGTTGAAATGACAGTAGGCAGTTTCCTGCCCTGACCGCGTAGAGGAAGCATATCGGCGTCATAAAACGTACCAGACCGTTAAATCGCCGCCTTCCCCCTTATTCTGGCTGCGCTTTCTGAGTGATTTATTAACTCCGGCTTCTAGCCACAAAAAATCGCTAGTTGCTACTCACCTATTATGAAATACACTGTTTTGCCAAAAGTGTGTTTCTCGTGTGACCCTTTAGGGCGTTTCTGTAGGTCTCAGTATTTGCTGGCAGTTGCTCTCATAACTGAATTTAGTTTCGAATTCGGCAGGGAGTCTTGAGGCTGAGTCTTGAGGCTTATGATAGGCATCACCATCTGGCTAGCCTTTGAAACGTTTTGAATGAGCAAGCCAAAGACACTAGAAAGGCCATTTCTGACGGTTCGAACCCAGAGTCCATCAACTAGATGGCGGCAGTCATATAAGACTAAATGAACTAATCTCTCTTGATCGGTGAATGCAAACTAGCATTTCCACTTTGTCTTAGATCTGAAGGACTACAGCACACGTGAACGGTTGCACGGAGATTATTGGTCAATAATCTAAAACTTATTTACCGACACACACAGAAGCGACATCAGAATAGTCACTTCTGGATTATTTGTCAGCAATAACCAGTCATCAGATCGGCGAAGTTGAGAGATCCGGATTCATAAGTTAAAAATCGGTAGGTGCATAGGAGTAGGTTTATAGGAATTCTGGGATTTTGGATAGCTTGCTCGGATGATATTTGTCGACGCGTAAAATGCACTTACAACTGGCTAAATATTTGAAACGGTATGCCGCGCCGGTCGGCTTCAATGTAATCGATTTTTTTCTTCTCTCGATCTTTTGACCTTTGAGGAATTTTTGGCGGGCTTTAAGCTTATAAAGTTCGAACAACTGAATGAGCCTCTACGACATTGCCTAAAGACCTATTACACCTTTGGTGGACAAATGCGCGAACAAGTTAAAGACACTCCTATGGGCTCCCCTTCAGTCAGGCCCGATTGCTGGAGCAGTCATTTAACAGACAGAACCTTTGATGTTTATCAATCATCAATCAAAGTTTTGTGCCTGTTATGGCGATGAAACCGTCGTCTTCGTCAAAAAAACCGACAGTGAGCATCTTAAGGATCAACTGAATTCGGTCGGCCCAAATACCCAATTCACGATCGAAGATGAAACAAACAACAAACTGCCCTTTTTGACATGTTTGTGTGCCAATGTATGACCGGCCAACTACAGACCACAATATTCAGAAAAACCACCAGCATGAAACAACTACTGCACTTCAACAACAGTCACCTACTGAAACCTAAGCAGTTGTCTGCAAAATAAGTTGTACTGATAAGGACTGAAACAACGTGGGGAAAACCGTGCGGAAGTTGCAGATCTACGTACAAAAACACAAACGTTTTACTCGGGAGCTAGATTTAGACTCTTAACTTGCAAAGTACGTTGGGAAAACTGGCCATGTTTTCGATGTTTAGGGCACTAACATTTCAGATCGGTATAACTCAACAGCAGAACAGCTGACACTCGAAACGTGGCATTCCGATGCTAATTCCACCAACAGGTTCATAAAGTCCTGCGTCATTGCATTCACAGAGAACTTATGAAGACGACACAGACACTGCCCGACGATGAGTTCGCTCAAGGAAGGGGAATAAACGTCACCACACCGACCAACCTCGACAGAAGCTCAATCGCCTCTCACTGATGAATTGGTGACTTCGACGCAGGCAACTAAAACGCCCACCAAAAATCCCTCGAAAGGCCGAGACAGCATGAAAAGAGAAAAATCGATCAGCGTGAAACCGATCAGCGCGCCATGCCGTTTCTCTTTCTGGTTGGGTTCGAGAGCTCGCCTTAGAAAAAACTAGATGAGTGAGTTCCACATAAATATTTGGTGAGCGCCCCTCTTCCATTTTATTTTCCCGTTCGCAACCGAAAGGACAACAAGCCCGTGGACTAGGGATCAACTACGTTGTACTTTTAACCAGCGGGTCTCGGGATCGAGCCCCAGATGTTCCACACTTCGAGGTTGGGGAAGACTGGCTGGCCACGACTAATGAGCCAGAAATGTCCATTCCATATCTCCTTTGTCTTTGTCAGTAATACCATTCTGCTTCTTTCTCTGTTTGATTAAGTGCATTACACGCTTCGAAAGCAGTGAGCCGACTAAGCTCTCCAAAACGTCAGCACTCAGACAAACCTGCTTCGATGAGTCCATCTTATTTTTCAAATCAACGAGTGAAACCTCAACCTCGGGTGAACAGTCTGCAGTCTCAAAAATGTCTGCTGTTTAATGAAACGTTTCTAAAAACCGGGCGGATACAAGACAGCAGCGCTTATGCAAGAAGCAAGCTGCTGAACACTTACAACTTTGTCGTTACCAGTGCCCGTGACTGCAAGATGGGTGAAGTGATGAGTAAAGCAAGCCGTTTAGTGGTCGCCGGTTAACCAGGACTTATTTTAAAAAATCAATGTTTCAAACCCGCCTTCGGTAGACCTAAGACACTGGGCTGTCTGAGAACCCAAGAAGTTCCATCAGTGCGTGAGTCATGAATTAGTTCCAGATAGTCTTTACGCACTCGAATGGGCGTTTTCCACCAGAGAACAAAAATAGATGTGGTTAACGGACGACTCAAAACTGCCAATAAACGACGTATCGGCCATCAGCTATGAGAACCACAAACAAGCAGATATTATGCCTTGAAGGTAGCCTAAAATCGTACGGTTCCCTTACCTTATGATATACATCAAAAACTCCCATATATCCATTTGTTCTCAGGTTAGCAAATATAAGAGATACGGGTCGACAATCTAATAAATGTGAAGAGCCTACCGGATCAGTTTAATTGAGGGGCTGAAGTTTCGGAGGGCATGATCGGTTCTCCCTTGTTAAAGCGATCTGGGTAAAAAATCAACTATGGAGTCCCTTATGCCAGGACTGATTGCTGAAGTAGTCCTCCAGAGCATAGAACATTTGATGTTTAGCGAGTGTCAAACAAAGTTCTGGGCTAGTTACGTCGATGACACTTTCGCCATTTTCAAAAGGCTTGACGTGAAGCACCTTAAACTATGACTAAACTCGGTTGACATAAAAATATCCAATTCACAATGAAAATTGAAACTAACGACAAACTCCACTTCCTGGATAATCTTGTGCGCCGGTGTTCAATTAGGCAACTGTAAACTACCGTTTATTTTTATGCCACCAGCATAAGACAAATACCATACTTCAATAGCAATCATCCCCTTTCTCACAAACTGAACTGTGTTCATCCTTCGTTCTAAAGAGTTCAAACACACCGCAGCACACCAGTTGCAATACTCTCATGACTTCTTTCGAGAAACTGGACACCCAGGCTACTTTATTAAGCAAAACAAGCGCTGAACGAACAGACGACGGCGATAAGAAGAACAACCCGAAGTCTGGAGGGTTATTCTCTACAGTAAGAGAGTCTTCGAGGCGGTTTTATGACTGTTACAATCCGCCAGAGTAGGCATTGCCCATCGACTCCAAGCAACAATTCGTCACCGTTTGATGCAACCTAAAGTCGCACTGTCGCCCAGTGAAACCTCATCAGTTGTCCACCAAATCTGTCGTAACGATGGAGATTGCAATTAACTTGG
>CACRXP010000021.1:1971573-2060253 GCA_902702965.1 Spirometra erinaceieuropaei | reverse complement strand
GATATCATACAGGGTCCATAAAATTTTGCAATGGATGCGGACCGTGTTTTACATTTCACGAGGAGCAGTGGTAAACGGCCAGGTACGATGCTATGTGAATGGGCATATCGCGGTCTTAAAAAGTCTCACAATTAGAAAATTTTTTTAAAACCTAATTATACTCCTTCCTTAAGTATAAAATATAAAGAAGACGTGATTCTCTATTGACTGCCTAAAAGAAAACATATTTTTGTTTGTCGTTTCTATAAAATATATTTGAATTTCCAAGGTCATCGAAAATCAATCGGAAAAATGCATGCTATATAAGTTGTCATTTTTTACCGAGCACGCTTTCTACAGGAGATTGAAAAGACATGCATTCTAAAGCCGACATCCTGGCGAGTATAAAATTTTATAAGAGTATGCCTTAAGATAATCAATATCACAACCGCGACCAAGTAATACTTTTTAATCGAAAACGCATTTCAGAATTTCAGTCAACATTTCATGAGATAGGTCACGCACTGTGTTGTTTTCATCAGCCCTCGAAAAGACAAAGAAGAAGGGACGAGTTCACGGAACAAAATATACTGGGACTGAAGTTTCGGAAACTTTCTCGTTTCCATCATTAGAGTAATGTGTTGGTTGTTGCTGCTGGCCTTAATTGCTTCAACCTTGATGTCTGCCTAGTATTATATTCGTGCTCGAGCCACAAACAATGACCTGCCCATTCGCCGCCGATTCGCGTTGACCTCTCCGGGATTGGCCACCAGTGGACTCGTGTCACCTTTGCCCCCTTTTACTGCCGTCCTAATGTGCAAGCGTTTGATATGCAGCTCATTCGACAGCCAGCATTTTAACGTGACTGGAATATCTTAAGAGTAAGCGACACGCCAATTAATATGACAAGCCTACTTAAGTAATCTTGTAAATGTGAATGCCCATTTCAGAATTTCAGTCAACATTCCAAAACAGAGCATATTTGGGGCTTTTGCTGACCACCGGTCGGCAACATTGCATATGAAGCACCATCTTGTCCTCTTGCTTATAAACCTTTGTTTTTCTAAGTTCCGTCTTTGGCCGCCGCAAAGGGGGCGTCCCGAATCCTCTCTTCGGGCAACCTACTGTTCCCCCGCACTCGTGACCCGGATCCGTCGCGGACTATCCCCCTCGCTGAGCACTCCTTATCGCTTCTACGTTGTTTTCCGATATTTAAGAGCGCGGGAGTAGATTTTATCGTTAAAAACTACATCGATTTTTCATCCACCCCTTTCTTTTATGGGTCTGGACGGTAAGTCGGCGTCTGCATCCCGCTAATTATCAAAAACTGATACACAATCCTTAGTTTTATCCACAAACATCAGTCTGACTTTGAATTAACTGAAAAACTCGGCGCCTCAGCTGGATTCAAACCCTCGACGACAAGGAGAAGGCTTTAGTATGGAAAAAGATCGAGCCAACTGGCGACGCGAGTTTAATCACATTTGGGTCTAGGTGTCCGCCCAACATATTTCAACGTCTAAAATCCACCAAATTGGACGTAGTAAACTGACTGCCCAGTCAGGATTTCTAGGCTTTTCACAGTTGCGTCAAGATGAATTATTTAAAATAAATCTAAAACATCTATTAATCAACGTCAGTCTATCAGTCTAGTTTTAATGAGACAATATTGTTATAACTTTTTATGCTTGCCCGACTAAACGCATTTCTGGAAGTTGCTATAAGCATGGTTCGGATTACCGCGTAATTTTGCTGCAGACGTTTCGAAAATTCTGTTTTGGCTGTTGCGGGATAAATATTTTTAATAAAGCAAATATAACTATGCTGCAAAATTCTGTTGCCAAAAGACTCATGCAGAAGCGATATAAGCAACTGAAGCATGAGTATCATCTACTGAACGTCAGCGCGTCGTCCAGTTATCTTCAACAATCTGACGTCCTCTTTGATACTTCCACGCATAAAAAAGGCGTAGTTCTTGTAAACTCCACAATTAGCGGCTATCTATTTTGTGGTTATCGCGGGTTTTCTCTCATGGAGTCTTACATAAGCATATAAGCCCGTCAAGAAAATGCATGATGCATCGTAGCCCCACTTCGCAGCTCCGTTGTAAGGACAGTCACTTTGAGATTTATTAGCCACCGTTTTGTGGCACCTCCAGCCTGGGCGGGGCTGGTGATTGCACGTCGTCTTCTCAGTGCTTTTTTCTGGTATATATCTCGAAATAATAATTGCTGGCGAGAACCGGTTTAGTGCAAATGTATTCCGCTATCGCCGCTGCCACAAGTTGTGATATTTTGGGCAATCTTCACAATTGGAGGCTTGATTTCTCTTCTGATCAGTTAAGCGCCTTGTCTGCCAGACGTTTAAATCAACTGCGTTTCCAAGGTTCTTAATCCCGTCCGCATGACGGGCATGTCAGTGTAAAGTATGGCTTGCTGTCAATAGTGAAATAAATGCCAAAAATGGCAAATGAAACGCGACTAAAAGAGTCAAAATTGAAGAAGGAGACACGATCGCCGGGACAAGAGCTTTATTAGCCTGACATTTCGGATTCCTACTCGAATCCATCATCAGAGACCAAAAAAGCAGAAACGGGTGGTTGTTGCACAAGGGGCTGCGGTATTTATAGGATGCAGTAGCCATGCTACCGCATACCATGAACATTCACGGCTCCCCCCTTCATCCGGGATCGTCGCACTTGGTGTGAGTATTGCTTAATTGTCGACATTCGAGTCGATAATTGCTGCAATTTCATCACGTGGGATGCATGTTGGCGTGATGATTGCTCGACCATCTGACGCACCGACCCCGGTGTTGGGAAAAGTGTTTATCTGTGTGCACCCGCATGGCTTGTTATTCCGCCTAGGCGAAGTTTCAGTACGGAGTATGGAATGGGAAGATCGTTGCACTTGTTGATGGACTGGGGGCCAGTAAACCATGATTCCTGTAACTCCCGGCTCATTCGGTTGTGACCTCTTGCGAGAATTTCGGCCTTATCGAATTTGAATGTGTGGCCGGATCTCGTCAATTGAGCCGCAACTTGAGAGCTGGCGTCATTACTGCGCACTGCTGCCGCGTGTTCGGTCATTCTCGTTCGGAGCGGTCTTCCGGTTTCTCCGACGTAGTTGCTTTGTCCGCAACTGCACCAGATCCGATAAACGACTCCAGACGTTTCTAGCCGTGGCAGTGGGTCTTTCGGTTTCATGATCAGACGCCTGATGGTTGCCTCCGGTCTGTGTGCCACTCCAACCCCAAGTGGTGCGAGAAAGCGGCCGACAGCTTCCAAAACGTTCTTGACATACGGAAGTGCCCGCCAAGATTTGGTGTCCGTGCGGTTAGGGTAGCCATTGGCTTTGAAGACCCGTCGGAAGTATTGTAATTCAGAAATTTTGTCTTCCGGCTCACTGCAGTGATAATCACACCAAGTGCGACGATCCCGAATGAAGGGGGGAGCCGTGAATGTTCATAGGTATGCGGTAGCATGGCTGCTGCATCCTATACATACCGCAGCACCTTGTACAACAACCACCCGTTTCTGCTCTTTTGTCTCTCATGATGGATTCGAGTAGGAATCCGAAACGTCAGGCTAATAAAGCTCTTGTCCCGTCGATCGTGTCTCCTTCTTCAAGACTACTTCCTGGGATTCGTCTCTTCTCTTCTATTGGTAGAGTCAAAATTGTCTGTCGCAGCCCCTGCAATACCGAAAACGTAGGAAAATACTAGTGGCACAGACGTAAGCGTCTTTTAACCCACATGGTTTATCATTTGCTGTCACGAAAGACTGCAGGCTACCATACAGTTACCTGTGACGCCGTCAAGTTTCCTCTTTAGAGACACGGCGGTGAGATCTATAGGCAGATCACGGTATTATTATCTTGTACGTGCAGATCCCTGACATAGGTCAGGGAAGTCCAGGAGCGTCATTTGCATAGAAGACCTTTCGATACAAAAGTTATGTCCTGACGACCGGATGTATGGTCGAATTTCACTCATGAGTTCGACGCCTTCAAACGCAACGCAATTTTAACCAGCATTTCGCTATGAGCCGAAGTCCCTCGAATGATTAAATCAGGCATTGTCGGAGGCGCCTTTGTCCTGCACTAGTTCTTACTATTTTTTCAAATAATTGGTCCTTCGTATTCAGCTAGCCGAGTTCTCGTTGACACCATGAAGAACTACTATATTTCGGCCCTTCCTCATGAAATGAACAACACAGTCCGCATACATTGCGAAATTTTACGGACTCTGTAAGTTATCTTTGAAAGGAAAAGACAAATTAATGATTTTCTTTAATCGGACAGCATGCCCTTGTCGACTGAAATCAGTGAGTGCTAACGCACCGACTGATCAGGTTCTAAATTATTCGGGATTTAGAAACCGTTTTTAAAACCTTATTCTTATCCTTCTTTAAGCATAAAATATAAAGATGACATGATTTTCTGTCAGACACCTGAAAGAAAACATGCTTATGTTTGTGGTTTCTGAAAAATATATTTGAATTTTCAAGACCATCGAAAATCAATAGGGAAAATGCATGCATCTAACGTAATCACTTTCTGACGAGTACGGTTTTTACAGGAGATTGAGCAGCAGTGTAATCAAAAGCTGACATCCTGTCAAGTCTGAATTATTATAGGATTATGCCGCAGGAAAATCAGTATTATAACCGCGACCAAGTAATCCTTCCTAATCGAGAACGCATTTCAGAATTTCGGCCAACATTTCATGAGATCGGTCACTCACTGTAGTGGGTACAAAGAACATGTGGTTGACTGCCCAGCCGTTTACGTCTTTTTTATTGTTACTGGTCATAACCCTGGTCAAGTATTTGTTCCGAACCAGAGGATGGTCCATCTCGACGTACCTCTAGCCGAGATCGCCCTAGGACTGCTTACGTCCGTCGGTATCACTTGAGCTTTAGTGATATGACCCGGCGCTGTGTCACGCCTTGCCTCCTCAAGCCCTCGCAGGAAAGCCTCCCGGCCGGAGAGTAAATGCGAACAAACTCTTAGGCAACCCTACCAGTCGTCTGCGATTGCGAAATCGTGGACGGTCCCTTGTCGACACTGACGCTAAGCCCAGTTGCCCAGCTGAGCGACGTTATTCCAACCCTGGACTTTTCCTTCAGACCGTAAACTTCTTCCTCTTCGCAACCTTTGGATCCCGACCTCTCTCCCTTGCCAGTGGACTCAGACAACAATTCATCTGGATTTTCGTAATGGCTGGTGTTATTACTGCAATCCTTAGTGCTGACATTCTAGCCGCTTTCGAACTTCTGGCTGATTGCAATCAACTTCGTCTTCGTGATCCCACGCATGCCCACACCGTCTAACTCCTTCAAACATCCTTAGCTTGCAACCACCTATCCGTCCTTGACACAAACCAAGGTCTTTCATTTTGAAAACCGTCGTTCAGGTTTCCTAGTTTTATCAACCTTCACCTATCTGATTCCTTATTGTCCCATTATGTCGCCCTTCACCAATGTATGTATGTAAGCATATGCTATGCCATGATCAGCAAACCATCGTTATTGCAGTCTGGGGTGCGCTGGCAGTTCTATGGCACCCGGTGCCTTGCCGGTAGATGCGTTTCCACTTCCGTTGGGCATATAGGTCATGAGCATGGCTGAACAGTTGTCTTTTTCGTCTTTCTGACCCGCTGTGGTGTTCTTATTGGTAAAAAATCCTAATCATATGTTTTTCGTGAACCAGGGTACGTAGTGGCACGCCTAGGTATGAGCCCGCCCGCGCCATCCACCTGCGCCCTCCCGGCCTTCGTTCTTCTTGACTCTGACTTGACACAAGGCCTAGTTAGGCGAGGAGAGAGAAAGTGCGAGAGTTGCTCTGCAAGCTTACTCTCACTACACACTTATTCACGCATAAGTCACCTTGTCTGCTCAACCTGGTTGTGCATCTTTGGATGCGACGGCCTCCAACATTTCCAACGTGGGTGCTGGTCAGTACCCTCCACGTATCTCCGTGACATTCGTGTCTGACATTCGTGTCGTTACGTACGTAGGCGCAAAGGCCAAATTAAGTGTTAACCCTAAAAACGCCATGCTACTTAAGTAGTCATACCGTAGCTGAGCTGACTCATGAAATGTCAACATAAATTTTGAAATGCGCTTTCGTTTCGCAAAGATTAATTAAGTAGGATTGTAAAACTAGTCAGTCTGCAACATAATTCTATAATATTTCAGTTACCTCAGGATGTCGACGTTTGAATGAGCTTCATTCCGGTTGAATGCAAAAAACATACTCTGCAAAAATGACTACTTATACAGCATGATTTTTTATCATTTATTTTCGATGCTCTTAGAAATTCAAATATTTCATAAAAAACATACATAAAAATATTCATTCTTTTGCTCATTCGGTATAAAATTACGTCGTTTTCTAATTTAATACTCAAAGGAGGGACATCATTCAGTTTAAAAAAATTCTAATTGTGGGTTTTTTAAATATCGTTGAATGGCCGTTCATAAATCGTCATACCACTGATTTTACCAATGTGGCTTGGAAAGTTAACAATATGGATCAAATCCATGGCTAAATTTTAGGAACCTATATAGTTCCCCTTTATAACCGTAGGGAAATGTGTGATTTTCCGTACACAGAAAATATATGGCTTGTAGTTTCGAAACCCTGAATCCAGGTGTAACGGTACAGCGGATTCAAAGTTATTCCGAAATTGGAAAAGTTTTTGAAAACCAAATTATATCCTTCCTTAGAGTATATGTTTGGAAGAAGACGTGTCAATCAAATGAGCAAAAAAATGAGTATTTTATGCATCTTTTCCATGGAATATAATTGGGCATTTAGGGGCACCGAAAATCAATGAGAAAAATGCATGATACTTATATAGTCGTTTTTTACGAAGTGTAGTTTGTTGCTTGCAGCCGGAAGGAAGTTCATTCAAAAGCCCGCATCCTGAGGTAACTAAAATATTATAGAATTATGTTGCAAGCTGACTAGTTTTACAACTCTACTTAATTAGTCTTTCTGAAACGAAAACGCATTTCGGAATTTTGACTGACACTTCATGAGTTAGCCCACCTACTGTAGGCGCAAATGCCAAATTTAAGAGTATACCCTAAAAACGCCACGGTAGATGGACATAACGGTAAATAATTCCCTTGAGTTATCATATGTTAGGTTGACATACATATCTGCACCCATTATGCCGAAGATCATGTAGAGGACGCACGGACTCATTGGTGGAGCCGAAGTCTCGCGAAAACAAGATCCCCAGCAAATTACCTGTCAGGAGTCTTAGACAATACGCCGACAAAAGATAGACTCTCTCATAAAATCTGATTATTACTAGTGCTTCTTGATTATAAAATAGACATTATCTAGTTATTTTGAAGAATATGGCTGCCTCTAACTTAAGTGTATAATAGAATGTTAGGAAAAAACACAAGAGCCCGTGTCCCAACCACTTAAGTTCAAGCGCTATCTCTAATATTTTGTGGAATTATTAGCTTTACATTTGTAGTTGGATTTTTGTATATCAGAAAGCATACCTAAAGTTTATTCAGCAGCAGAAACATTGGAAAGACGTACGTCTTTGTTTTAAGTTTGGTTGAATTACTGTCATATAAGACTATACTCATAAGGACAATGTTGGTTTCAAGAGTAGCTGTTATGTAGGTAAATCTGATTGTCTTCAAGTCCGTTATTCGTATGACTACGACGTTGGCTCCAACAGGACTCGCCAGAAACGATGTGCAAAATAATCATCTATACACCTTGATAAAATAATCGATCCACTTGTGAAACATTTGGCGACCATGGCGAGATTCGAACTCGTGACCTTAAGACTCTGATTTTATCCAAATCCGCTTAAAAACAATTAGCAAAATATGCGTCTCGCGACCGACTGGTGGATTCTAAACTGCGTGCTTGGAATAATCCGCTCATGTATCATGCATGCTCGAATCCAAACGTTTTATTAGAATGTGGAGTACCGCTGTTTAGAGGTAAAAAACGCTAGGAATCTCCACCAGATCCTCGATTCGTGCCGAAGTCGGCGAGCTTTACACCAGTGGGTCGGTTACTCAGGTTAATCGAAGGCATATATGTATAGAGAACTCTGAGTCTTACGTATTATTAATGTTAGAATCCAGGTTGAGCTATAATCATGTAAAGGCGTATTTCTTATGACAATGCTGATTTTCAGAGTGGCTATTATGCGGTTATTGATAAAATCTGATTGTTCCCGACTTGAAGGTTGCCTCGGGTGATTTGTGAAATAATCATTAATGCACATTGGCATCATAACTGATCCACTTGGGAAAATTCGGCGACCTCGAAGACATTCGAACCTATGACATTAAGACTATGGTTTTATTTGAGTTTTTTTAAAAAAGATGATTAAATATGCGAATTGCTTATTCATTGTTTAAAAACTGGCTTATAAATTGGAACTGGTGGAATTCATTCATTGCAGCAGGCTTTAAAGGCCCTCGTCTCAGTTCTGAAGGATCCAGAACTTTTGATCGGATTCTCAATTCGCACCAAAGTCGCCGAGCCTTGCACCAATGGACCACTTATCCAGGTCTGCCGAAAGCATATGTGTGGGATAAATCATTTATCGGACTGCATCTTCGCATTTGAAACCTTCACGAGCAAACATAGGGCACACCCCCTGTCGACCGATAGCCTGATGGGCCGAAATACACGCCCATTGTGCGAATAATTGTGTTGGTGTCCGAATGCAATCTTCTCCTTCGGACTGCCTCTTTTTTATCAGCTAGCGCAGGTTTTTTCGCGCCCAACACAACCAGCGCCTGTGAGCACGCATCCTTTCACACGCGCGCGACTGCCCGTTCGTGATCATGTCTTCCAACTGACAGTTCTCTTCAACTCACGCGGCAATAATTTTTGAGGCAATTACTGCATTTTAGGAATCATCAAGACAGTTCATTATCCAGTTCTGCTCTCAAGGCCACATTCTAGCCCATGTGCATGCATACAAAACATGCAGCTTTGTCCTACCCAATTAAGGATGAAATACTGAATTCCAAATAATTGTGTTTACTTGCTGTTTTAAACAAGCGTGATGGCAATTCTTTAAATTATGTCTCCCGCTGCGGAATTGCCCAGCCGAACTATGTTCGGAATTTTAGCACATTTACTTCTGCCTATTTCCCTTCATGTATAATGACGTATTTCATTTGTTTAGGTGTGTTATTAAACTAAAATAATTATGTAAAGAAAGATCGCCCATTTCAAGTCCCTGTAAAGTGTTGATGTTTTTCGATCATGAATTCTGCGGGTGTCCGTGTGTCTTGGGCGCCTGTAGTGATGTGTGTTTAGTAAAATATGCTTTGTGAACGATTTTTACCAATTTTTTGTACGCCAGTAGGTCAAACGATTCCCGCAGTTTCACCATGATTTGTACAAATAATGTGTAGCAGTAATAACGATTAATCACAAGATGCAAGCGCTCGATTCGCATGGGGCTTCCGTCGTAGGCACTCAACAAAACAGGCCTTTTTTCCGTCACTTCCGAAATTGAAAGTATTACTCATATAATAATGACCCTGTATCCTGACGGCATCAGATATTAAAACGTTAGACGATTAAACGTAATCTGGCAACGCATGAACTCAGTCCTCACATGTTTTTGCTAGAGCGTTGAAAATCCTTTTTGATGAACACTTCTCACATTCTAGAGCAACTAGTTTCTGGCTATTTCCCTGACCTCTCCCTTAAAATTATAAATTAAACAAACTGTGCAATTTTTTTTTAAATTGGGCTAATTCTTTAACTGCTTTGTTCTGCACTCCGATGTGCTAGATTAACGAAGCCCAAACTGCGATAAAATTCTTTTTTATTTTCGTGGAGTTAAAATAACTCGCAACGCGGTATTTCGCACTAAAAGAAATAGCGGCATGTTCAGGAACTTGTTATTTTGAAGTGAATTTGAACACACTTCGTAGGCTGATTGAATACTATCGGGTTAACTTGATACTCGTCGTACATATATGCAAGTAATTATGTATAAAGAAATGTTGCGCCCAGGTTTCGTGACTAAATCAAGAATTCCTGTCCACGGTGAATTTATATCATTCACTTGAACCAACTGTGAAAAGTTCGTACGCATCGGTGGGATCCGCACTCATTCGAACAAGAGCAGGACTTCGCTACAACTATATTTCTAATTATCTGAACTATAAAAGCACGACCGAAAGCTGTTGACATAATGAAGTTTAAGTCAAGCTACCCGCTCAGTCTACTACAATTTATGAAATCTGACCGTCCAAACAGGATGGTTTAATCAATCAGTCTTCAGTCCAATAGATGATTACCCGGCTCATTGAACTCATACGTGGCCTGGTAGGCTAGCATAATTCCTCTGGTCATAAGCGACTACAATTCTAACCCGAGTTGGGTTTAAACTTCATTGAGACCGATGAGTTTTTTGCAGTTGTGTTACGACACTACTCAATTTTTTATTGACACCTTGATGGGCGGCTGCAATTTTCGAACACATTTCTTCGGGAAAAAAAGTTCCTTGCAGACTGCAGGACCCAGTGTCGAACATGTCTGCCATGCAGACCTTCCTGCATAATTACCAGCGTGTGTGAAGGCTCATAAATAAACTGCACGTTGGTGAATGGCACGGAACCTGATCCCTGATCAACCTCCGTAAAAGTTGGTAATAGCCTCATTCACTCTTTGTTTAAAACGTTGTATTTGGGAAAATCATGCGGCCTATACATAGGCAAAAAATAAAATTACCATGATAGAGGAGAGCTTACCGATCGCGCTACGAAACTTGCCCAGTTATTTCTTGGGGCTCTCTCTCTCTCGAGCCCAACCAGCAGCCGCACAGTGGCAGATAGTATAGGCAGAATGTTACTACCGACAAAGACACGAGAGACATTAATGACCATTTCTGACTTATTAGCCGTCGTCAGCCAGCCATACCCAAGCCCGAAGTGTGGAACACTCGAGGCTCGAACTCGCGACCTGTTAATTAGGAGTCCATGCCTCTAACCACTGGGCCACGAGCCCGTTGCCCTGCCGGTTTTCAATCGGGAATATGCAATGATAGGGAGCGCTCACCGATTATTCTTACAGAACTCACTCGTTCCGTTGTGCCCTACGAGCTCTCTCTCTCGAGCCCAGCCAACAGCCGCACAGCGGCGCATGATATAGACAGTGTTATTACCAAAAAAGAAAGGGGAGACTGGAATGGCCACTTCTGGCCTATTAGCCGTCGTCAGCCAGTCATACCCAACATCAAAGTGTGGAACACTTGGAGATCCCTCTCGCAACCTGTTGATTGTCGGAGTTGGAGAGAGAACGCCAAGGTAGAACGGGATGTCTGAGTTCCGTAGCGTGATCAGTGAACGCCCTTCTAACAGAGTGCGCAAAGTTCAGGTCAATCGGTTCGACAAAAGTCATTCAGTTTTGTTAAAAGTGCCCGATGAAGCAACAGGCATGCGCTCTCATACGAAAACGTGCCATTAGAAAAGGGGGCAGACCTCACATCGCTCAGACTATTGACAGGCGAGGTCTAGCTGACTGGTTGCTAAATGCCACTTACTATCTACGTACAATGGACGCTCACCACCGTCCTAACTTGGAACTGCATGTTAGACCTATCGTATGTGGCCGCATTGTGAGACCTGCTCGGAGATAGAATTGTCAAACAAAACTGCCGGATTTGATTTCCAGAGCTACTTGATGGAGGTTTTGCCTACGTCTATCCTTATACGCCTTGAGGGCAAATGCACAGACACCGAATCGCTTTCATAAACGCCGGCGACAATTCAGCCGGATACTTATTTCATATATATGTATATATCGTATATTTCATAGTGCTACTAACGACCTTTTGGGCACTACTTTTCTATATGTGCCTAACTTTGCTAGGCACTATAATCGTTGGGGGATACTACAAACAAGTATATATTTTGGCATACCTCGTCGTGAAGTGTGAATGTATTTTCTTCTGGTATTCGGTTCATAATATCAAAGTCGAATGAATAAAGGAAATTTTATAAATTGAGACAAATACGAGAAAATATTTTTACAATGACGATGGGCTTTGTAGACGCGCGGACGCTATAAAAATTTCAAGTTTTTCAAACGACGTTTAAACTGAAATTGGTTAGGACAGCAGTGAGTTATTTTAAATCATTAGCTAAAGGTCAAGAAATACCGCAAATAAAATAATTTCTCCAGACCACTGTTAATCATCGTTATCAAGCACATATTCGTGGCATCATTTTCTCAGATTACTTGTGATTACCAACATAAATGCTATTACCGAAAGGTGCAACCACATTATGCGTGAATGATCCTTACCGATATCCAAATTTCGTAGAGGCAGATTATCCGCCGATCCATCTTGGTGGTAAGCATCCATAAGAACGTAACAGCTGGCCAAAAGAAAAGTCCACGCACATGACTTTGATTGAAACATTAATCTTTCAAAAAATTCGGACATATCACAGAACCCTCTTGTCAGGTGCTTTCTTGACCTGTTCTTTTACAACGCAAAATGCTTGCTAGGGTTTTTTAGGAAGATTGGATAGAAATGCGATTCAACAAACTGACTGCAAACACCTTGGGTTGCACGATTGGGGAGTGAGTTATCCAATCAGGTGCGGCCTTCTCAAAGTGACTAGGAGGAATTTAACTTCCCCTAATATCAGCAATATAAATTTGATTATTTCTCAACCGCTTGCTATAAAACGCGTTCGACGCTTGTTAACTTTACACTAACATCCATGCGCGCATAGCGATTGTTTTTGTTAGACAGCAAAGAACAGTTTGTTCGCTGGAATGTGGTAAATGAGGGTAGTCTGAATGCGCATAGCCACAGTCTAAAAATGCAAAATTAAGGTCATGTCAAGTTCTTGCTTATTATTTGTCTACAGCTCATCAGTTAATTTATGATTGCTTCACATATAAAGACGCAAAACGCACCATTTAATTTGGATGAAACTTTTCCTTCAACCGAAAGAACTCTTGGGCCTTTCGCCTGGAGTAGAGTTATCTTTCATCTGATCAAAAATGTTTTTTTGGGGCAGCTTGGATAAGGGATTGTGTGGCAACTGCTCTTCGACGGATGCTTCGCAATTCGATTACTTTTTCAAAATATGGCAATTTGTAGAGAACCTTTTAGTTGAAGTGGTGTTCCTTGGGTTGCTTTTTGCAGAAATTCCCGGCATTGTCCCATGCAAAAACACTCCGAGCAGGTTTCTCTTGATGCGTTAGATCTAACAACAACATCGGTATTCGGCATATCTTGTTTCTAACTGACAGTCACGTAGCGTGCTAGTTAATTCAAACTGTGCCTAATCTATTTTGGGGCCCAGGTTCTTTGTCGAGGTGTTCCTTCGACGATCATCTGATGTGCACGTTTTGTTACCTCGTTGGGCTTTATAAATGACCAGTGTAAAAAACTAAGAGATTTCATTCAACAGCAGACCCAATGACTTTTCAATAAGAAGATCTCGCTTGTGGCCGGTGATGAATTTGAGGCCGTAAATAGAATCCTTGTGTTACAGAAAAGCAATTATCTGAAAAGGAGTAAATGCGATCGCTTCTTTGAAGGGCATTTTTAGTTTTTGTCAAAGGAGTGACGTTTACATCTGCATTTTAAACCGTATTTTATAATCTATGGCAGGTTTTAGTGTGGAATATTGAGATGCCTTGGCGGTTTGTGATAAACTGGAATTTTCGTCTATCTTTCTATGAGTGGTAACTAAGGCTAGACGGGATAGCGCCATTGGGCAAAATTTGATCGGCCGTCACCCGCGTACTATCGGATATTCCGATAAGGCACAAAAACGCGATAGCCATGCCCCATACATGATAAAATTTGGCATTTCATCATGTAACAGTTCTGATCTTTTAATGCATATTGAAAAAACTCGATCATAAGTTCCTGAGCGGCCGGAGGTAATTTCCTGGCGAGAAAAACCTCAGTAATTAATAACTTTCACGAAACGACTGAAGTTAATTGACATTTTGTGATTTGTTTAATAAAAGAGAGAGCAAAATTGTCATCGTCATAGTCCCGACGTCTCATTTTGTACGTTCTGTCACCGCAGACGCTCATGTACACCTTCCGCTGGTATTGTTTCAGCGCAACTTTATGTGCGAACTTCTATATTAAAAGCAGGCTAACTGGCTCAAGAGCCGACTTTTCAGACTAGAGTAAGTGAATAGTTCTCCATATTTCGGCCTTAGTTTCAGCCAATTACAGCTTGTTCAAAACGAATGCAGTGCATTACTTAAAGCCATATCGGAGGTTTTTGTCCTCCAACTCACATATGATGTATTTACATAGGTTTAAAAAATCTACTATAGCAAAGGCACGCTTGCGCTTTAGTAAATTTTTCTTTACGAGATCAGAGAAATTAATCATAACTTGTGAATGGCATATAACCAAGTAAGCTTCCCAAAGTTCTTCCGAAACGTTGGCCTCTGCATCTGACTGACGGATTATGCTAGGCCATTTTGGCCGCATTTTTCAAGCATCAAATTTTGCTGAAGGCAATCGGAAGCCTTTTTGCATTACCGGAGTCCGCATGCGAGTTCCCACATTTGTTTAGAAAAGCCTTACGGCTCTAAACCTGCCCTAATAAATGTATAAGTCTACCTAGTTTGTGCTTGTTTTAGGCCGAAACGTGCACCCGTATTTAACTGCTTTCATGTTGGAACCTCTGCGTGCTCTCCAATAATGCAAGTCACATTATTTATACCAGAGTATTTAAGTGCCTTCTGACCAAAAATCGTTAAAGTAGACAATTAACGCAAATGGCGCATTCTATGGTCGTCTAAACCAAACTTTGCAAAGAATTCCTGGGACGCTACGGAAAATTTTCGTAAACACCCAAAAATTCCACCGTTTTGACTAAAAAACAGGGCTTACGCACCTTAGATTAAGGGTTTTTTGACATTCCGGGTGCCACTGTCTTTGTTGTTCGTTTATCAAAGTTATAAAAAGACGGTAAATCACCCTGCTTTTACTGCTTTCTAATACCTCAGTAAATTCAAATGTAATCCGCAGATAACGTGCTTAACCATATTCTTTCTTGCATTCATTAATGTTTCCTTAAAATTTTATATTTAAAAAGAAATATGTTTAGGTTCAAAAGCTCCAATAATTACGATAGATTTCAGAAGTGGAGTGTTCTGATAGAAGCGGACGGGCGAGTCTCAGGTAGCAGTTCAGAAGATGAAGATGTGATCACTGGAACAAGAAGTTTATTTGCCCGACGTTTGGGATTCGCACTCGAATCCATCATCAGAGACATTCACCTCTAGCTGCGAATGTCTCTGATGATGGATTCGAGTAAGAATCCGAAACGTCAGGCAAATAAACTTCTTGTTCCAGTGATCGCATCTTCATCTTCTGAAGTGCAGTGTTCATTCAACCATTTTTCCTCGTGAAATATGCAGCAAGGCTTGAATCGGTCGTAAAATATATCGAGCCTTGTATGATACCATCTAGCTGGGATAGAGGAATGGGTGGTTTTCTTAGCAGGGAATCCGTGCAACTTGTAGACTGAAAACTCTTAACTCAAATGCAACGAAAAATTGGGTCCAAATGTATTCGGGAGTTGGAAAGATCTGAGAAAGCTAGGTATTTGTTTCGTTTTAGTTTAAAATCTCAAAAAAACATGATCTGCTGCCAAAATGATAAAAATGAATATTTTGCGCATATTATTGAGTAACTCTAACTAGATGTATAGGAACATTGCGAATCAATAGAAAAGTGTCGCATCATTTTAGAGATCATTCTATCCGAGCGCCGTTTCTGCAGTTGACATAAAGCAGTCCATTCTAAAGGCGGCATCTTGGCGTGACCCACCCAAATAGTCCTTCCCAATCGAAAACGCATTTCGGAATCACGGCTATCATTTCATGAGATAGGGTAGATATTGCAGTAATTGCTTAAATTATTTACAATTAAATATGGCAATTTTATTTAGACTCAATTTCTTTTGTGCCCTTTAAGTTTCATAAAAATTTATGACGGCGTACTTCATCACAGTACTTCAGTCATATTATCTTATAGCGCTGGTTTTTGCGATGATTAAGTGGACAGACGTGAGTATATGTCCCACAAGGCCAGCTGTTATCAGGGCGTAGCGTCGTTAAATCAGTCATTAAATAGAAAATAACAGGCCAACGTCAGAAGTAAGGTTTACGACAAACTAATAATCTAAGAAAATTGCAAAATAACCTTCTGGTTCGGCTATTCTGTGAGTAAATAGATATCGCCACGCAGGTTTGCTTGTCTGAATGCAGTGGCAGTGGTTTTTATTGATCAGAACCCTCAGGCATCCAAGTGTACTGACATAAATATCCATTCCACAAACCATGTAACGTAGCATTCGAAGGATTATATGTAGATAAACATTATATGACCTATAACCTTAACTGTGGAAATCATCAGTAACAGGAAGCCATGTTTGTTAATATTTTACAGATTATAGATTCAATTAGATGATTCTTAATCTGTTCCGCAACCCCATTCAAACTAGGTTTCTTTGGAATGATTTACGACACAACAATGCCCAAATGCCTCCTTAAATGGTTTTCTGGATTTTTTTGCGGAAATTTAGTTTTTTGTACAAACATTGCAACTTCCTCCTTATTGGCTGAAGATCAGTAAAACATGCTTTCCAAAACTGTACAGAAAAGGCAAATGATTTAGGCACATGACAGGTCCTCATCTATTAGGGTGATAATTCAACGCTGTCTAATGGAAAGCAATATTGATCAAGGATCAGGTACCGAAAGCAATCAATTGGTTTTGTTGCACTTAAGTTAATTTAAAAGAATAGAATATATATCCCTAATCTGCAGATATAGGAGTTCAGTTTTACACATGCTTGTGGTAAAGAATAAACCTGGTCTATTTTAAGTTGATTTGGTTATAAATGCTGTACCTAGTCTAACCGTCTTCTGCTTTGAGGCGCAAAATTAGAATGACAGTTTTTGGGATTGATTCCATTGTCAATCAGGCCTGTTGGGAGGGGTCCCAAGTTAAAAAAATCGAGTGCCACAAACGCACACTCTAAGATTACGCTACTATTGATCGAAGGTATTCATTCATGCGCAGATGACGTTCTTCGATGAGGTCAGTTTGCAAGGCCTCAGTGGTGGTAGACGGAAATCTCGTCAAGAATGATTATGTTTGGTTTGCACTCATGATAACGTTATTCATATCTCCCGGCAGGGTATCTGAATGGAGTAAAAAGACCTGTTTTTATCTGATGACCACAGCGAACCTTCTTCAGCTGTTTTTTATAAAATTGCCTACCTCTAAATAGCAACGTTACGTCACTCTTTGCCGCATGAAGATCAAAGGTGATCGTATCGTTAGTTTTTGACGCTGTCGTCTGAGCTTTTACAAATATCTCGTCCTTTTAGAACGGCGCAGAGCTGTCAGTTACTTAAAACATAAAAATACCTATACAAAAGCTGTCGGCAATAGAGCCATTTTGACCAAAACCTTGGATTTCAGCTGACGTTGAACTTTAACGCGAAGACTCCCGATGGAATCTATAAACAACAATGCATTTAATTTCTTCGTCTTTTATAGCAATTCCCTATTTCTCAGTCTGCGTTCAGGCCCGAAAAATGCCTTTCCATAGCCATTTCGATCAAGTTTCTGACGTCGCTCGTTTTTGCTATCGCAAAAACAAGCACCTTAAAAACTGCAAGTTTAATATCCACGGCCTGTCGCAAAGTGTTTTAAGGACTATAAACGGTATAACTGTTTGCTAAAGCCACGATTTAAATTTTAGGTCTTAGTTTCACTGTTAACCAAACAGTGCGTTTTTTGTGTCACAGATTTGTCAAAAATGTTGCCATCCACGGGAAACTCAATTTCGCGGGCAAGGTTAAATTCGGATAAGTGATTTTGGTCTTGCAAAATTCTAGTTTATGCGTGTGTGAAATTGAATTTCCTAAAATGAACTACTAGCATCACCAGACGACCCCCGATTCCCAAGCGTATGCAAATACCCTACAGGTGGCTGCGAACTGACCCACCGTCAAACGAGCGTTTTAGTTTTTGGGCGTTTGGTAATACGCTTACTGTGGGGATTACATTGCTTCATCATGTACTTCTAAAACAGAAGTGGCAACATTTTAGAAGTTTGCGCAATCAGCGTATAGATCAAGATTCCACATACAAACTCGATAATGACAAATCAAAACTGACGCAACCAATCCCAAAATGGGGATGAGATACAATCAACACGTACTGGAACAGACGTTAAACAATGGCAGAATTCTTGCTTGGACACAGTTGAGAAGTTATTTGTTTTTGTAAATCCACTGCCTTACGACGTGCTGGGGAACCAGCCTTGGAAATTTATACAAAACAATTTCCATTTTCCCAAAGAATTCTTTAATATTTTATTTTTTCTGTTCTCGTAGGGTAATGCATTTCTATTTAAAGAATGGCTTCTGCGCGTAAGCAAGGATAAATAAAGGCAACGCGACTGCCCATTATAAGTATCTGCATGTAAACACGCGAGCAAGAAAAAGGCTCAGGAACATATTCCTTTAGGCCCGCACTAATAACGTCAATTTTCTTAGAGGATTGCGTTCCACGTTTCAGAGAGACTGCAAAAATAACCTGGTCCGAACAAAATAAACTTAATTTTTTTAAGTCTTGCCGTTGTTTTTTAATCCCGCGGAGGTTTCCAAATGCCTCCCAACTGGTCGATAGGAACTGTTTTTGACGTAGTAAATTACTTTCAGTGCGACAAAAAACAGAAACACTATAGCAAACACACAATCGAACAGCAGGCACTCTTCTGATCGTCGTGCTGCGTACTATACTAATTCTTATGTGGTTTACCCAATTCAAATGCCAATGCTACCCCACCTACTCGGTTTCCGCACAGATATGCATCATCAGGTTCCTCAATCCAAGATACCTCGTTTGGTACATTTTCTTCGCTTTCATCCCTTCTACCTTTAAAGAACATTAAAGCTTTTATCCAGTAAAATATTATTTTAGCACCTTCCTTTTTCAACATTATTGGGGATTTTCATCAATCCATCTGAATCAATTTCTAATTACTTGAAGAGTTTTTTTCAAAGTTAACAAACATTTCCTGCTATATGTCATATATGTGCAAATATATGAAGTTATTTCACTGTGATTGATTGTCTCTAACTCGAATATTCTTTGAAATTTCGGTTTTCACCCTTAAAAGTCATGCCTCACAGATTTGACATCATTTCCTGAAATTATTCACTTGATTATTCTCTGGAATTCGTATACCAGAAACCGCATAGAGAACGCTGGGGGTGCCACATAGAGAGAACGTTTCTTTCGTTAAATTAATTTACATTTTCCGTTTGTCTTAGATTACGTTGAGTTTCAGATCGGCCTCGAAATGTTGCTGAATACTTCATGATTTTCAGTGTTTTCACCCGATCTTCCATAAAGACAGATTCTGAATCATTTATCTGTTGAGAACTTTAAAATAAGATTGTTCTTGAAGGCATTTACCGAATTAGTGAGTGCTTGGGGGCCCTTTTTTCAAGAAGATGGTCGTTAGGGTCACATGGGAAGACTCATTCAAACATCAACCTTCACGTTTTAAAATAACGGCTGTCCACAACGAAAGTCAGCAACAAATATACCTTTGATCAATAAAAAAAACTTATTTAATAAGTTACCTCTTTAAGAAGTGCTTTATTACTGCACTCCGTTCAAGGAACTCTGTGTACCTTGCATTTTTGCACGATGAGACTAAGTAAAAATATGACACTTTTGGCCGTTTCTTTCATGTTCCCAAACAATACTAATATATTTCTACTGTAAACGTAAGAACATGCTTTCCTCCATACATTGAGGCCATTTCCACTGTTTTGCTCGCTTTTAGACTCCGTTTTTCGATTATGAATGCACGGCAGAGCACCCACATAAATACGGATATGCTGCTGAAACTAGTAATGTTAGGCTGGTTTTATTTCTGAATAAGTTATGCGCAGAAGCTAAACTACACAACAGGTAGTGTTTCATATGTTCAAGACTGGAAATCACCATTCGGTGGTGCTCATTTATGTGACATCAGGTGGAATTTTCCAAACAGCAAAACAATTTCAGCCCATTTGAACGAAGGAATCTCTATCTGCGTTATTACTGAACTTTAGGGCACCAAATCGCACAGATCTGCTAATTTTATATTTAGGACTTAATGAAGCCTCTGGTTTTTTTAAAATAACCTTTGCGTTTGCAAGTTGATTACCACGGTTAACATCGGACATAAAATACACTTTCCAGTTCCGCTAAGTCTCGCAGGCAAATTACTATCCCTTCAGTTAAAAAGTCGCTCAGATGCGTAACCGGAGTCTGAAACATGTATTAGCATAGGAAATTGAACGAATATATTCGAACTTTCATTTTCGCTCAAACGCACTGATATTTTACCTGATTTACTTTCGTAAAAACAATTTCTGCACAAGCAAAAAACATTTCATTGAAGGAAGTGGATTGACAAATAAAATGCGCAATGTTAAAGTCGTCCAGAAATTCTCGCACCAGATTTCCTTATCAGATTTCATGAGATAGGTCACGTACTGTATATATTTTAATAACCCAGGTGATTGGAATAGCAAGGATTATTGACTCCGTTGGTGAATAACCCAGGTTGCTCAAAGAAACAAACGAAACTTTCTTGTTTTTAAAAACAATTTTATTTTCTTGGCTAAAATTTGTTGCGATAATTTCTGGTGACTGGACTAATCCAATCGGATTCAAACTGAATTGAATTACAATGCGAAACACTCACGAAAATCAAATTTCGTTCACCCTGTCTCGGGCGGCCTAAAGTTGTACTTTGGGGTGACAAGATTTACATATGGCAGATAATGGAATTTACCCTACACGTGTATGGATGTTAATATCAAAGGTAGATTCCTCTTTAAAATTAATCAATGCCAAAGCTTTTATTTGATAGCGGTGTGTGGAGAAAAGAATTACCTTTATGCGTGCATCTTAAGTCAAAACCCTGAAAACTGTATTTTGAATTATTATACACGTCGTTTTAATAACGAAAGGCGGCGAAAATTGTTTTGAGATAAGTTGCACATTGCGAGCTCTTGAATTTGGCTTGAAAGAGAGCATTTTGGTTCCGAACCGCCCATCCATTTGTTCTTCCGGCTTATTAACTGCAGTTTTTTTTGTTTTTTAATGAAAAAGCTGAATCTTCATGATATCCATATAATGCTGCAGAAAGTGGTTCACTTTTTATGTTATTTGAACCCAATCTCAGTAGATTCGACAATACTATGTCAGACAGGCGTTTATGTTGGGTTTTTTAAATTGAGGTTTTTCTCCATTCGGACTATACAGGAGGGTAAACATGTGCTAAGTTGTAATTTATCCTATTTTGGCGATTACCACTGTGTACACCTGGACCTAAATTGTACTGTGGACGATTTTTGAGAAAGAGCAGGCTCTTTTATTCGAGCGCCAAGTTTTAAATGCATTTTAAATGGGTTTACTTCCTTTGTGGAGTAGACAAACTTGTAATTATGAAGATGAGGTTTATTTTATGATAAAATTTAAAATTTTGCAGTCGGTTTGGATTTTATATTTACTTATGGCCCTTTGAGCAAGAAGAGCATAAAACCAGATCATCAGTGCAGCGCAAAGTAATTAACTTCTGCTGCAAAATTCTTCAATTATTTGAAATCAACTTTTTAGCTTATTCCTCTTTCTGCTTCATCATCATATTTGCATTTTTTGAAAAATGTCACGTTTTTTTAATTAATTCAAGTGTCAATTCTCCTTTGCACATACTGATGGCAGGTGAAACAATGCACTGAGGCGTCACATCAAGGCAGACATTTTCAACAACTATACACTGCAGACCACCTACGTGACCTGCTCGCTAAAGCGCTCATTTGGCCGAAAGCGGCATGGTTTTTGAAAATCTTAATGACTGCATTTTCGCGAACGCAGTTTGTTGCGTTACTACTCAGGGATTTCTCTAGGAATATGTCGTGCGCGTACTTCAACTGTGCTCCTTTTCAGTTGGAAATCCGCCATGCAATTCCCCTAGACTATATTTACACAAATAATTATAGCCCAGTCCTTCACTTTAGTCGAATTTGTTTTCAAAATAACGCTTTCTTGCGCCCTAAGCAATAAAATGAATAGCTGTTTGAAGGTAATAGTCATATGCCGGTCAAAACGCACTTACGTTTGATTCTTTGACTTTAAGACGAAGTGTGTATGTCTTGGACGAGACGGAGGTGGGGGTTTTGTGGAAGTATTTAATCCTCCAGTGAAGTCGTCGTTACAGAAAAGTTAAAATTTTAGTTTTGTGTTTGAATTATCTAGGATATCCGTAGAACTCTCAAATAAACGCATTGCCGTTCTCTGAAAATTAGAACAAATATAATGTTTAATAACGGAACTTCAACCGATACATGGATATCACTAAATTGAAGCATGCGTTTACGCGAAACCACCTTTTCAAGCTATCCGCCATCTACCGCACACTATAATTCTAGCATGCGGTCAACTAAGTGCATCGCATGATACCGCATCCTTGTCACGTTCCCCAAGTTCAGAATAGACGTTTATGCAGTACTCACACACTACTATCTGATCCGCAAGTATAATGCGATCCGGGCCATGAAAGTGGCGGGCTGAATGTTGACACTTTGCACCAATATCTAATGCAAGTTAAAGACTTACTTAAGCCGTTTAAAAGCTTTAATCGATGTGTAATCTTGCTACAAAAAGGATCGTTAGTACGGCTCTCAAGATGAATGTGAATTTTGCACTAGGAACTGTAAGTGATTCAAAAGATAACAAACAAACGAGATAGGAGCAAAAGTCGCCCTGGGAACATTCTTTGACGTTTTAATTGGTATAATTAGTGACTGATCTCGCAAAATTTTAGCCAAAATTCCGAAATGCGTTGTTGATTAGGAAGTGCTATTTTGTTTTGGTTGTAACAGTGATTGCTATGTGACAAATTCCCATCAAACTTCGGACTTGATAGGATGTTGGCTTTTAAATGCACTTCTTTTCGACCTGCCGTATAAACCGCGCTCGTAAAAAGGACTAATAGGTAGCATGCATTTTTCACTTTGATTTTTGATGGTCTAATAAGTTCAAATACAATTTACAGGAAACATTCACAAAAATGTGCTTCTTTTTATGCTTTTGATAGAAACGCATGTCATCGTTACATCTTACATTCGAAAAAGGACACCTTTCTATTTTAAAAAGTCTCTAATTATGAGGTTTCTTAAGACCCTCATCCATACAGCATCGTACCCGTCGGTTTACCAATGTTTTTCATAAACTTTACAGCGTAGTCTACATATATTACAAGTTTGTATGGACCCTATGTGATATCTTATTCAAAGTGTAGATAAATACATGCTTTTTTACGCAGAAAGTATGCACTTTATTGGCCGAGATCTGTTAACCCAAATGCAACAGCAAACTGGAATGAAATTTATCCAAAAACTCAAGGCATTTTTATGACCGGAAGATATTTTTTCTCAGTATACAACATTAAAAAGAAGCGCAATTTGTTGCAAATGAGTAAACGAAGTAATAATTTGTTGCTTGTTTTCTACAAACATGGCTTGAATTTACAGATACATCGAAAATAAACCGGAAAACTTTATGTTATTAAATAGTCATTTTTACCGAGTGTGGCTTTTAAACGAGGCTGCAAAAAGCATTCAAAACTCAGCAACCTGGAGAGTCCGAATTGCGCCCTAAGAGGATCAATAATCAAGCCCTTCTTAATTGATCCTACTTAATCAAATCCGAATTTCAGAATTTTTGCCAACAGTTCACGAGGTCGATCGATGACTGTACCTGTTAAATGTTCAACGGCCCGATTGGGAAAAATCATTAACGCATCAGTGGTATACTTGTTGCTTAAATTTGCTCAGTATGATTTGTTCCGTGTTATGTTCGTTTACCGTTTAACGTTGGTTGAGCCAGTAATTTTTAATGCAATGTTGGAAATCTCTTATTTATCGCAGCTCAAAGCAGTCTTACCCGCATTACGGCCGCATTAATGTAATTTAACTGATATTATAATCTCAGCCCTATAGCAAATCAAAGTGCTTTCTCCATCCTATAGTCATAGGCTTGTCAAAAATATATCTCGATGTTTCAAATCCATAATTTACATAAAGTAAAACAACCGGAGTGGTCTTATCTGCCCAAAAACAGCCATAAGACAATTTCAGACATCAACCGTCTCCTAAATTCCGTTAAACGGTGGACCGTTGGCGGTATGATTAGTTGCATTCGACTGTAGTACTTAAGTCCCTGTTGAAAACAGCTCGGTTTTGACCAGGCTGCCATGTGAAATAAGCCAGAAAGGTCTCTTTAAATTCCGTTTTAACTATTAACTATAAGATAAAATGAAAGCCCGTCTTGATCCTTTGATTGGCGGAGAAGATGCTGTAATGTGTATTGGATTTATTACGCGATAACAGAAGATTATGATTTTACGACACTATAGTGTCGTGTACCTTATGTATTTACCCATCCCGACTGAAAATGCCTTTTTCACATTGAATATACTTTTAGACAAATTAAAGAGGAAACGGCTTACATATTTGGTTAACATTGAAGCTAATAACCGCCTCAAACCAACTTTGTTCACTGTTGTTTGCTTGTCTACATGAAAGCAGCAATTAGAATTAAAAATCTTTGCCAGACCAGACGTTGTCTATTTAAAAATTGATTTTTGTTTTGCGAAAGCTGGGTGAAAAGGAATATTAATAAACATTTTATTTTTAGTACAATACTCTTTGGGACTTCAAAAACACAGGTTTGAAAACTTTATGATTTTATGCTCTAACGTCTACAAGTCATCCTTTGTTATAGCATGTCTAAATCTTCATGGCGCTGGCCAGTTTTCCATAAGAAACCGTGAAAACGTCCACCGCTAACGCGAAATTCTTACATTCAGCATTAAATGAGAGGCCTTGCGTAGTTTTTGCAAATTGTATAATCCAGAAACGGAAGCGTCATGGCCTTTACAGTCCGACCACTCACTGAGGCATCTATACTCACAGAACAAAGTTTAGGAGCGAGTAAAGATAACCAAATTGCTCTGATGTGACGAGCAATGTGAGTTTTTTCCTCGCTTGCGAAACATTTATCAGACATCTTCAAGGATGTGAAAATACAGCCCTTCATTCTATTTTCCTTATGACTTAACTTCAAGTTAAGACGAAATACGTGCATCGATGTCAGTAGCATACCGCATAAAACCCTCTTGAAAGGGGTAGCTTTGCAGAGAAGTTTTTTAATTGATTGAGAGCGTATTCCTCCCGGATTTTTGTCGTAACCGATCTTTTTGCATGGTAATTAGGTTTCAGGTTTGATGAATCTACAAATATGACCGAGACTGCCATCTGCTAGAGAAAGCATGACCAATAATATAATAATTTTGTAAAACGTTTCAACAAATATTTTGATTTTGAGACTTTTATAAGCAGTTTCGTACTTTAGTCAATTGATCAAGAGCTCCGAAACCGCAGTATACTCACTAATACTTTGGAAGTAGTCCGAAACGTAACTGACTCTAGTCTCGTGAAAAATGTCCTAGTACTTTTTCTAAAACATTTTTCCAGATATACAGTAAGTAACGTGAATATTACTATTCACTGATCGTCATTTATACGAGCAATCCTTTAGAAAGTTTTATTTCTTTAACTTTTCTAGCAGTTACAGTAGATGTGCTAACTCATGAAATGTCAACCAAAATTTCGAACTGCGTTCTCGTTTCGAAAAGATAAATTAAGTAGTGTTGTAAAACTAATCATGGTGCAGCATTAATCAATAATGATCCAGTTACCTCAGGGTGTCCGCTTTCAAAAGAACTTATTTTCGCCTGCATGCAAGATCTATACTCTGCAAAAAATAACCACTTATGTAGCATGCAATTTTCTCATTGACTCTCGATGCCTTTGAAAATTCAAGTATATTTCATGGAAAACGTGCATAAAAATATTCATTCGTTTACTTATTCAGTAGAAAATCACGTCTTCTTTCAAGTTCATACTCCAAAGAATAGTATAATTTGGTTTTAAAAAGTTTCTAATTGTGAGATTTTTTAATACCGTTAGCTGTCCGTTCATGAAACGTCATGTATCTGCCTTTACGTATATGGCTTGTAAACTTAACAATACTGCTAAAATCCACTGTTTAATTTTATGAACCTTATATGATCTCCTCTTAACACCGTAGAGAAATGCATGGTTTTCCGTACACCGAAAATATGCAGTTTGTAGATTTGAAACCCTGAATGCAAGTGCAACAGCAGGTCGGGTTCAAAATTATTCGAGAATTAGGAAAAGTTTTTTAAAACCGAATTATACTCATCTTTTGAGTATGAACTTGAAAGAAGACGTGATTTTCTACTGAATAAGTAAAAGAATGAATATTTTTATGCACGTTTTCCATGAAATATACTTGAATTTTCAAAGGCATCGAAAATCAATGAGAAAAGTGCATGCTACGTAAGTAGTCCTTTTCTGCAGAGTACAGACCTTGCATGCAGGCGAAGGTAAGTTCTTTTGAAAGCGGACACCCTGGGGTAAATGGATCATTATAGATTAATGCTGCATCATGATTAGTTTTACAACACTACTTAATTTATCTTTTCGAAACGAGAACGCATTACGAAATTTTGGTTGGCATTTCATGAGTTAGCACAACTTCTGTAAATCTAGCGACTTCTTTACTGCCTTAATCAATCGCGTTTCAGGAAGTTGTAGACGTAGAAATTGTATCGCAATTTTATAAAAACAAAAGCATTCTAAAAAAATTATTAAACGTTGCACACTTGAGTATATGTTGTTCTTTGCAGAAAACCGTTTTTTAATGGACAATCACTGTAAAAGTTTGTAACCAGGCGGTTTTAAAGTGTCACTCTGTTAGTGATGTTACATTTACTGTTATCTTCTCAAATAGACTTTGGCTGCCTCTAAAAAGTTTGTTTTTCAACTCGAAATGAATTTCTGCACCCTATTCACTTCCGCTTTTCCCAGTAAAGTTGTTAATACTATCATACGACATAGTATTTAGAGTACTTATTTTAAAGTCTCCTTTGGTAGAACGTCTTTCAGGTTTAGTTTGGTATTGTAGTGGATGAACCGGGCTGATTTCCAAATAATTACGGATTTTGGTTGATTTATGCGTAATTTATGCGTTAAAACAGCTACTGTACTACAGTTATTCCACATGGTCCAGGGCTAGCGTTTTGAATGTTATCCAATTTCTTGCATTTATTTGCTATCGATTTATGTGAGGAATTCACAAAATTGGCTGTCAGTCAGTATATAAGGAGCCGATCGATGTCTCGAATGCGACTATCTCCCTTAAGTGAACAAAGAGAATAAGTCTCCCCAAATTTTATCTTTAACCCTAAGGCCGACCTTCCTAGGCCTTGCATTAACACTAGTTTAAATCCCCTTGGAATTCAGCTCAAGACCATCTACAATACGAAGGGACCTTCAGCCGTGTGCCAACAGCTTGCTTCCCTAGAAGCACAGTCCAGGCGCTACTGAAAAAGCAACTGCTCGAACTATATTTCTTACTAACTTATTTTGACGTATACCATTGGGAGAGATGGCGGGATTTTCACTAAAAGCTAGTTTTGGCTGGTATATCCGAACATAGTAGTTTGCTACGCAGTGTTCGCACGAAAACACGACAAATTTTTAAATAATTAATGTTACTTTAAACTAGATCATTGTGATATTGCTCACGCGCCAATTACGCAGTCACCATCGCTCGCCAACATAAATGCGCAAAGGATTTGAACATAAATTTCAAGGGAATTGATTCACCTCATGAATTGTCTTTCTGACCTCATGGAAACCGCTTTTACCTCGGAATATTGCTTTTAACAAATTGCCAACTGTCAAAAAGCCGTTTGAAACCTGCTGCCGGATATAAATTGTGAGGTTAAAAATCATATTATTACCTTTCCCGGTCTAGTGAAAAAACAGATTTGAAACTCTTTTTGCAATTCTGATTAAAACCAACCCGTTTAGTCTATATTACTATCCGTTTTTAGGTATCTGTAAACCTACCGGTAAAATACATATTCATTTGCTGATATTCTTGTTTTTGAAACATGTTCTGAAAGAAAGGATGGTTTCATTCTACATGAACGGTGTTGCAATATTAATGAAATTCGTCGTTTCAGCAAATGGCTACATCTATATCTACATCACTCAGAATTAACTAAAAAATATCGAATTTGTATTATTTTCGGAAGTCAGCTCTTGGTTTAGGTATTAGAATGTTCTACTCAAACACAAGGTACTCTGTCAAACCCGGCTTCAACGCCAGGTTATTTTCTATCTGGCACATAAGTGTGGCAGGATGATGATGGGTAAATGAGCGGAAGTCGACCTCATCCATTTCGCCATCAACTAAAATATTTTGGTTTTCAGAGGCATTTGCTCCTCGAAAACATCTACGCAAGTCAGTTCTGTGGCTACCTTTACCCAGCGCCATCCACTTCAATCTTTTCTAACATATTATGGAAAATTTCTCGCACCATTAACTAAAAAATATTAGTGTTTTCAGAGGCATTTGTTGTTCAAAAGCCATCAGTGCGGGTTGTTGATATACTTACGGCATGATGTGTTTATTTGCACACTGATATACTCATTTTATGGTTGGGTATTTGTTGGCCGGGTTTCCCCTGCGTTATTACTAGGCATTAAATCACTTTTTCATCTCGTCACGACATCATGTTTTATTTGCTGTTTGATGGAAGTGATCTGCTTGTCTCTTAAACCCACTTTGCTTCTTACTCGTTAAGGAGGTTTCAGGGCAAGCATCCTGCTGTCCAGTTTACCGCGGTCTTTTGTAGCGGTGCTAAGTATTCAGGAGTCATGAGCACGTCCTCATGAATACTTAGTTTCTTCACCAGCTCTATGTACACCGGGACCTACTTGATGAGGGTGCTCAAAATACGACGTTTTCCTGCAGTTTTATTGAGACCAAAGATTTGCAAGGCGCCCGCTGGCGTTAGAATGGAAGATGACCAGATGTCCGGCAAGAATCATAGGATTAGGTGTTTATTTTTCTAAACTTCTGAGAGCAAGAGTGGTTCCATCTTCGGAGGGTGTGTTTACCCAGTGCCTGGAGATGTTAGTTAGGCGGTTAGCAGTTCACTGATCCGAGCATTCTTTATTCAACTTCTGTATCTGCAGATAGGTAGTGGTCATCTTAGTGAATACTCGTCTAAGCTCTGATATGGCAAGTCGGCTTGGGCAGTCAACAGGTGTTGTACAATTACTGTCCACTTATTCAGTGACGTCACAACCACCATATTAGTACCATGTTAGTAGGGTCTGCTCTAATTCCCCACCTGGATGGACTGTTCATGGAGGTTTAGCGGTAGTATATGTTCTATTAAAAAGGGGGTGACGCAATACTTTTTGTTAATATGTCATACTTGCGGCATTTTCAATTACTAAGCGAACTGGTGTCCATTGAGGCAGTCTTGGATCTCATGTTAACTTGACTGGAATAAAACACACAATACAATCATAACGAACTGACTCCACATTCGGAGTGGCACAGATCTATCTCATCGTTTAAAAAGAGGAATGCTATGGCCTCGTACTGTACCTCAGACTACAGGTGAGATTCGAAGACATAGTTAGTTAAGTAAGGGCAGGACTGAACAGAAATAACTTTGCTTCCGTCTCGCCGTATTTCGGTTAATAACAAAAATACGCGCTTATATACAGTGAGTGACCGATCTCATGAAATGTTGGCTGAAATTCGGAAATGCGTTTACGATTAGGAAGGATTACTTGGTCGCGCTTGTAATACTGGTTATTGTAAGGCAAACTCTTATAACATTTCATACTCGGCAGGATGTCGGCTTTTAAACGCACTTCTTTATGATCTCCTGTAGAAAGCGTGCTCGGTAAAAAAATGACTACTTATATAGCATGCATTTTTCCCATTGATTTTCGATGTTATTGGGAATTCAAATATATTTTATAGAAACCATAAAAATATGCTTTCTTTTAGTCAATCAATATAAAATCCCGTCTTCTTTATATTTTATTCTTAAGGAAGGAGTATAATAGGGTTTTGAAGAAGTTTTCTTATTGTCGAATAATTTGGTGCCTGATCATTCGTTGCATTAGCGCTCTACAAGGTGCATGAGTTCCGCGTAAAGAAAATCATGTATTTGTCTATGACATTAAAGAGATATCATAAAGAGTCCATAAAATTTTGCAATGGATGCGGACCATGTTGTTCATTTCATGAGAAGCAGTGGTAAACGGCCAGGTACGATGCTATGTGAATTGACATTTCGCGGTCTTAAAAAGTCTCATAATTAGAAACTTTTGAAAAGCCTAAGTATACTCCTTCCTTAAGTATAAAATATAAAGAAGGCGTGATTTTCTATTGATTGACTAAAAGAAAGCATATTTTGTTCATGGTTTCTATAAAATATATTTGAATGTTCAAGACCATCGAAAATCAATGGAAAAATGCATGCTATATAAGTAGTCATTTTTTGCCGAGCACGCTTTCTACAGGAGATCGAAAAGAAGTGCGTTTAAAAGCCGACATCCTGCCGAGTCTGAAATGTTATAAGAGTTTGCCTTACAATAATCAGTATTACAACCGCGACCAAGTAATCCTTCCTAATCGAAAACGCATTTCCGAATTTCAGCCAACATTTCATGAGATCGGTCACTCACCGTATATATATTTGTCAAACAATCGTTTGACCCTTATTGTTGTGGTTAAGACCGCACTCAATCCTACTCTGTCCGCCCATCAGCTTGCTACTGGCGACAATGAGGCATAACATATATAATGTGAGCAACGTTTTAGATAACTTTAAATGAGAAAACACAATCTCACATATATCTTTTCTTGTTTGCAGGCTTTTATTTCGGACTTAGGGTGTGCCCGCTCACCCTCGTCTTCTTGAGCATGAGATTTTGTTGAAATTAATCACTGGTAATTATAACTGTCGTGTCAACAGGTTCTAGACAGTTTTGCGCAAACCTAACTAGCGCTCAGCCCTTGGCATTGTTTTACGAAGGTTACTTTCCAACCTGATAATTGTGAGGGCTTTACACCTGCTGGGAACTAACAATAATGACCATTAATATGGGCGAAAATGGGAAACGAAATCAAAGAGGAACATTTATATATGAGATGTCGGCAATTTTGCAATTATTTAACAATTGGCAACTGCTGAATCAGTTGAGAGTTCATGTTTTTAACAACTACTTGAAAGTTTCAACGCTGGAATGATGCGGTACAGCAAGAGCGTTCTAATTAAAGTTTTTTTGAACTTAAGAAGACAGTCTTCCTCGAGGTGTCTTGTGAATAATTCCTATACCTAAGCCTAAATAGGGCTGCACTTGTGTCTAAAACATTATTCACTTCTCTTTGAAGTTGAATAACTATTTGAATTTGCAAGCATCCTTCTCGAACGCCGTCTTACGACCCCCCCCCCCACCACCCCACGACTCATTTACGGCGTCAAACTGCAGTCTGGGTTACCGCCCACATGACGGCAGTTTTGTGCAAAAGTTGAATTAACCGTCATTTGACACGCACAGAACAGGAGACCCCACACCAATCACGCTGCTTTGAAGAAATCTATGGCGCTTTGGGGCCGTTGCTCCGACCAAAGCAAAGGTGGCCGCTGCTTCACTGTTGTCTGTACGTCTTTCGTGCAGTCGTCTTCTTACTTACTTTTGCTTCACTGAGACAATAATTCTGAAGGGTGGCTTTAAGATGTATCCTTTTTCTTTTTTTCCTGTCGGTAGGGTTGCACTTCTTGTAGAGGTAGTTGGAACGATTTTTGGATTTTTCAGAAAAGGTGTTCTGCAAACACACTCCTGTTTATTCAGATGCATTTCTCAGTGTCTGACCTGTCATCCGGTTATGATCTCAGACCGATCTAGGGATGGACAACCAGACGTCATTCCTGGACATCCCTGGCTGCCATAAAATTGGCGGAATCCTGGTGCCCAAGGACAGTTTGAGCTCTGCGAGTGACGACGTCCTCTATTTGTCCCAAGGTGTGGATGTAGGAGCGGGACTTGTGCGTGACTAAGTTTATAATGAAGCAGACTTCCACAGCATCTACCGCACCCCGCCCCACTCGTCCAACAAAACTAACCGGCCGCCGGCACGTAGTTCGATGATCTCAACTGCCAGATTCTGTGAGATAGAAGTAAAAATTGACGTAGCATCAAAGGAAACCATGATATCGCTTGGCAGGAGTTTCAAGAGGTCGACATCCTCTAAAGGGGTGACAAACGCTGCTCGAGTTATGGTTTTCAGGCCCGCAATCCGTCAACAAGCGCAATGACTTCCCGTTACCGTATTCTGTGCTGAGATTTTCTCTGGGTAGGAGAGTCAGTCACGTGGGGAGGGCGCGAGCGGGCAATGATTCCAGTGACAGTAAGCCAGTTTGCCGAGCAATCTTCAAACCAGCATCCAACATGGATGAAAAAAACGCGGCTATTAACGACTCGGACGCAGACTGACAAGCCACCATCGCATCAATTACGATCCCAGCGGTGATTGCGAGAGCCGTTAATTACGGTACGCATATTGTCCTACGGCAGTCACGCACTATCAATGTTGCACTCCTTGTGCCACCATTACCCTTGTCTGCGACTGTCCTTGATGATGGATTCGAGTGAGAATCTAAAACGTCAAGCCAATACATTTCATGTTCCAGTGATCGCATCTTCGTATTTTGAACCGCTTCCCGGAACTCGCCTGTTGGCTACTATCAGTAGTTTTAAGCTTGCGCGGACTCCACTCGTACCAGTCTGACTCTCTAGCGCATCCACAGCACAGCGTAGACGCATATCAGCACACATCGGGCCAACCGACACACTTTCACTACTGAATTATCTCAGTAGTTCTCATTTCTCCGCAAACGAAGCTGCCTTTAGGTCGCTAGTATGAGAGCCAGAAGTCTGTGGCAAGGAGTTGCATTAGGCGGAATCAGCCGACTCTAATGCCCGTATAGGATAAACACTTACCGCGCGACCTTTGGGAGCAGAACGGGCATCTGTAGACGATCAAAAGGGTGAGTGGCAGCCTGGCGAGCACTGACACATACTTGCTACCCGTACGAGGTTTTTGCATTTCTCATGCAACCTCTCGAAGTCAGTTTCGTCCGCTGGCATGAAAAGCTTGTCGTACAGTGTGTGGCTGGATCCCAGGACCCTTAACCACGAGGTTCAACATCGCGCATTGTCTGCCAAGTCGACTGTGGTTCTCAGCAAGTCACCTATGTCGGACAGACAGGTAGGCAACTGTTGATTGATTTGGTGATGAAATACTATGTGGCAAGTGGGCCGGCGTCTTTTGACCGGCATTTCGAGGTCGGACATACGAACGCAACACCCATAAATACTCCAGTGCCGCTTATTAAAGGCACGCCACTGAAGGTTCAACAGGTAAAACCGGGTGCAAGGCAGGCACCGGCAGCATGGGGAAGGTGATTGGCCACAGCTCTAGGGCGTTCACAAATACGCCTGTAATATGTTATTACCGACAAAGACAAGGGAGACATTGTATATCCCTGATCGAAACCGACAGGCTCGTGGCCCAGTGGTCAGAGGCGTGGGCTTCTAACTAACAGGTCGCGAGTTCGAGCCTCGGATGTGCTACACTTTGTGGTTGGGTATGACAGGCTGACGACGGCTAATAAGCCAGAAATGGCCATTCCAGTCTCCCTTGTCTTTGTCGGTAATACTATTCTGCCTATATATCATGCGCCGCTGTGCGGCTGCTGGTTGGGCTCGAGAGAGAGAGAGCCCTAAGGCACAACGGAACGAGTGAGTTCCGTATGAACGATCGGTGAGCGCCCCCTAACATTGTATATTCCCGATCGAAAACCGACAAGGCAACGGGCTCGTGGCCCGGTGAGTAGAGGCGTTGACTTCTAAACCAACAGGTCGCGAGTTCGAGGCTTGGGTGTTCCACAATTCGGGCTTGGGTATGGCTGGCTGACGACGGCTAATAAGCCAGAAATGGCCATTCCAGTCTTCCTTGTCTTTTTTGGTAAAATCATTAAATGCTCTCGCCCCCAGGATATCTGTCATCGCAGAAGTGTCACGGCGGGTCCCTAAAACGGGTCATACGGTAAATGCGCTGGACCAACACAGAGGGTCAAGGCGTTATCGGCAACAGTGGGATGCGGCGGCACGCCCAACTGCAGGCTTTCGCCACGCAAATTTTGATCGCTACAATTCCCTCCCTCCATATTTATTTTCGTTTAAAATCCTAATCAGGTTATTTTTCTGAACTAGGGGATATGGTAGTACGCCTAGTTACGAGTTTACGCCGTGCCATCCATTTGCGCCCTCTCTCTTCTCCGGTCCTCTTGATTCTGTCTTCACACCGGGTCCAGGCAGAGGAGGAGGGGGAGGATGGGGAGGAGGAGGAAGAGGGAGTACGGCGAATGTTGCGCAAACTACTTCATGCGTAAATCACCGTTCCTGAGTCCACACGGTGGACATCGTCGAATTCGACGGTCAAACTGTCGTTACACTAGGCGTAACATCGGCCGCTACAATGAATCCCACATCTCCACAATTGCAGAGTCTGGACGAGATCGCTGAAACCGTTGAATGCTGCGAAGTTCGCTTTCGCCACAACCTCCGACAATGGGATCTTTTTTGCCCTTTGACTATCCTGAAGCCAAGATCGCATTACCAGCAAGCGCTCCTCGCTACCTTTTTGAGCGTTTTGTGGTCCTCTGTCGGGATTCGCAAACCGGAATGCTTCGCATCGTCCCCGTTCGGCTCCAAAATGGGATTTTTTATGAATTAATGCCCTTCTTCGTTTACCAAAGTTCCACCCTATTTAAAACTCCGATCGGTCAAGCGTTCTGTTCTTACTTGCCTGTCAAGGCCTATTTTAACTGTTAAGTAGTCTGTTGGTAGAGTTTGCTGAGGCCAGCAATGTCTTCTGCATTTGTAGACCGCCTTCTCATAATCACTCTTCCCCGTCTGTCACAACTTTTGCATAAGTCTCAGTCCAGCATATCGGAAGTACTCATTTACAACGTACTAATAATAAAAGAGGTTAGATTAAAATTCTACTTAATTTCCTACTAGCTTACAATATATACCAATTGTCTTTGTCATCAAACTTCGGACTTTATTTGCTGACCACGTTGTTCTCTGCAGACAAGCAAATGAAGAGCCCTTGGGAATGGTGATTTTGTTGAACTGGCTGACTGTCGCTTCCGGTTTGCAACCAGAGAGTTGTCACTTCGCTCCTAATTTGTTCGGTTGAGATTTAATTGATGGCTTCCACGCCTAGTCACAGGTCACACCGCTTTCTGCTTTTATGACACTGGAATCCTTCAGTTTACTTCTTACCACAGTTTTACGCTTTTAACGATTCTTGATAGTAGTTTTTTAAAGCGTTTCGCTTAAAGGTCCGGAAATCAGAGAAGTTTTTCTCTACGAATTTTGCAAGGTCAACCACAGGGATTGAAAAGCGTAGTCACAGAAGACCGGCTGGAATGTGTAGTACCCATTGGCGACGATTATTTTGCAAAGCGTGTCATCTTTCTGTCCACTTACTAGCCGCAGAACACTTACACCGCCGATCTCATGAAATGTCGGCCAGAATTCTGAAATGCGTTTTCGATTAGAAAGGATTAATTGAAAACAAGCATGTACAGCAGAATTTATTGGGGCCAACAAATTTCGTGACGGCTTTTCAACTGCAACCCGTCTCTGCATAACATAGGCAACGAATGAACGCGCACAGCAGTATGAATTTGTACAGAATGGCAGTGCTAGGTGCAAGGTCAAAGTTCAAAATAATCAATAATCAGCTAAGACGTCCACATAAGCAACAAAAAGGAAAAAAAGAAGACGAAATGTTAACAACAAATCACAGTCAGAGAGAAATAGAGGCGTGAGATTACCAGGGCAATTGCAGATTGATCACGTGATCTAACTGCTTGCACAGGTCTGGTTTCTCCCTCCGTATGTAGGCTGCTTCCAAATAACGCAAGGTTCGAGATGTACGTGCTCGGACAAGCCGCCGTTGTAATAGTGATTATCTTGCGGCATAGTCCTCTTATATTTCGGATTTGGCAGATGTCAGCTTTCGAAAATACCGTTTTTCAATCTCCTGTAGTAACCGTGCTCGGTAAAAAATGACTACTTAAGCAGCATGCATTGTTTACACTGCTTTTCGATGGTCTCATAAATTCAAATACATTTTATAGGAAAATGTTTTTTTCCACTGATTTGATAGACAATTACGTCATCTGCATTTTTTATACTCGAAAAAATTATATATTTGGGTTTTAAAAAGTTTCTAATTAGGACATTTTTTGAGACATTATTCGGGAATTAGAAACTTTTTTGAAACCCAAATATATCATTGTTGAGTATAACCAATGTAACTGACGTAATTGTCTGTCAAATAAGTGGAAAAAAGGAACATTTTGTGCATGTTTTTGTAAAATATATTTGAATTTATAAGACCATCAAAAATTAGTCTAAAATTGCATGCTGCATAAGTAGTCATTTTTTACCGAGTACGGTTTCTGCAGGAGATTGAGAAGAAATGCATTCAAAGCCTAACATCCTGCGAAGTCCGAAATATAAGAGGGTTGTGCCGCAAGAGTATCAGTATTAAAATGGCGCCTAAGTAATCCTTTCTAATCAAAAACGCATTTCAGAATTTTGGCCAACATTTCATGAGATCGGTCACCCACTGTATGTTCGTGCTGATAATGCGTTGCGACATTCTATGTGTGTCGGGCTTGAATGCTTTTGAGTTTCTGATAGCAAGCACAAAATATCCCTGCAGCTCGATCTTCGGACCCCTTTTTCATTTGCCTAGACGGTAAGATGTGCCGTACCTGATTGACACAATACTGTTGACCTGCTTTATCATTGAGTTGGCGTAATTACGTTGGCACGGTGTTTCTGTGCGTTACGGTGTGTGTTCTGATGGCCGTGGTTAATAGTTAGCGTTAGGGCTAACTGGTTAGGATGATTGGCGGGGACAGATCATTAGGTTAGCTTCTTCTATTGTATGCAGAAGACTTAGGGATGTCCAGTTAGAGAGCGCCCGTGCGTGGATGGCAGATCGTGCCTTGCAAATGATGACTGCCCCAGACAATCCTTAACTGGCTCCCAACTTTCATCTCTGGTCCCACGAAGCTAGGCTCGGAATAGCGGGCACAGCCCGGTAAACGCCTTGACCAGTGTGCTAAGCTAGGCAAGGGCATACGGTGTTGTGGGTGGCCCCACATCCGGCAAATCTGCCCCACATTCCAATCCCTCTGCACCCCCCTCCCCTCCCTTCACCATCCCCTCCCTTCCGTCCCTTCCCGCCGCCTTTTATATTTAAAAAGTTTTATGGGTAAGGCGTCATGCAATCCCGTAGGCGGCTCAGTTTAACTCAAATCTCTCCCTACACCCGGTAATTCTGCCCCAATTCCAATCCTTTCGCCTCTCCCTCCATCCCTCATCCTCCCTGTCTTACCTCCACCCCTCAAATTTAGAAAAGTCGGTAAGTTGTGGTTATGTAGTTGCACCTGACGGACAGAATACTACTGACCTATTTAATTACTTTGAGTTGGTGTGATTGCGTTGGCATGGTGTTTTTCTGCCTTGCGTTGTGTGTTCTGTTGGTAGCCTTGTTTTCTAGTTGTCGTGTCTACCTTTTTCGGCCCAATGCCGGTAATCCTTCTGCGCTTTCGGCCTATTGTCTCCTTCTAACTTTCGCGTTGAGTATTTCAGTGTTAGGGTATAGGGCTGCGGTCAAGGGTTAGGGTCAGTGTTGGGATTTGGGTTAAGGGGTTTGGGTTTGGGTGTTCGGGCTTAGCGTTAGTGTTTAGCGGTCAGGGCAACTATTTCTCAACCACACAAACGCAAACGCGCATACCCAATAGCTTTTATTTTGTCTACAATTACTTGACCTCGTCGCCTGTGCGTTTCCCGGCCCCACTTGTAAAAACCTCCATTACCATCTTTCCCGTATTGCACGTGGCTGGTCTAGGCGTTAGGGTCAGGGCTAAGGATTAGAGTTAGGGGTCAGGGGTCCGGGCAGCTATCTCTCAACCACTCAAAGTACAACCGCGCATTCCCAGAAGCTTTTCTTTTGCACACAACTACTTGACCTCGTCGCCTGTGCGTTTCCCGGCCCCACCTATAAAAGCCCTATTACCATCGGTCCGGTATTACAGGTGGCTGGGGTTTGTTTGCCTCAGGTGTGGCTACATAACCACATCTGACCGTCTGGACATTCAAGCCCATTCAAGAGTCCAACTTCAAACATAAAAGTGGTAACGGAACAAACTATAGTGATAGGGGGTATTAGCCAAACATTAACAAGTGACACAGGTCTGTAAGTGTCAGCCGACACCCTGCGGTAACTGGATCATTATAGAATTATGCTGCATGATGATTAGTTTTACAACGCTATTTAATTAATCTTTCCAAAACGAAAACGCATTTCGGAATTTCGGTTGACATTTCATGAGTTAGACCGCCTACTGCAGATTGCGAACTGTATGGCACAAGAGATCCCGCGCGAGAAGGTTGAAGACAGGTAGAGCAAAATCCAGAAACCGCTAAAAACTGGCGATCTCATAAGGCTTTTCGAATTTTGGCAAAAGTCCTACCCCTCCTCTGCTGGAGAAACCTGTAAGCTCCACTGGGCTCCCGAATTCCCTGTTTAGTGGCACAACTGGCCCTGTAAGAACTGGAGGGGACTGTCCTCACCCAGCAGACGCCGATATTTTAGCGTCGTCGCGTGGATGACGCGTTGGTCATCGTCAGTGAGAACATGCTGCAGAGTTTCCGTAATCTGGACAACCCAATCTTCTCAAACATGCAATCCACGAAAGAAGAAAAAAGAAACACCAGTTGGTCTTCCCTGATGTGCTCGTCAGGCAAAGTCCCAACACTGGAATAAAAACATCCGTCTACAGGATAACGACGAACAACACGAGACTTTTCTGTTTTTACAGCAACACTCGGGTGATTTCCATTTTTCTAGCTGGTTCGAGTACCGCAGGGGTCGCCGAGGCCTTCGCAAGTGAATAAGTTGGTAATTATGTTATCCTAGGCGTAGATGCGTCTAATCCCACATAAACAGACGAATAATTAGGGTCTGGTGGCAGTGGTGGTGGGGGGTTGTGTTGGTCACAGTAGGCAGGATGACAAGGAGGAAAAACTTGGTGCAAACAAAAACAAGGCAAGAATGAAATTGTCTTTAAGGCGTCTTATAAGGCGTCTGAAGCTTAGAAAAGAGGAAACAGCCTTTAACAGACATCTGCGCGTTTTTTGCTTACCAAAACGTGTCTTGACTTTTTTCATCTGATTCTCAGTTTGTCAAATCTCTAATCAGAGTGGCGAGCCCGTCAGAAGGAATAACGCCTCAAACGCAGTGATGTTTGGTACGGAACAGTCAGGCTCGTCGGCTACCTTTACAAATTGTTTTTTGAATATTATTCATTGTCGTCTGTCAGCAAGCGCGTTGGGCCGGAAGGGGTCGACAGGGACGAACGGAGAGTTTCCGGGAGTGTGGATGAACGAAGGATTCATACCGACAATTTATTCCCTCCATAGTCTGCCGACTTATTTTTGGGCGGTGCCATGGTAACAACGACTATTCACTCGCAGTATTGATTGTTCTCCAGGAAAACCATATTTTGCAGATTTGCCAAGCGATACTCTCCGTGGAAGAGGAGATGTTTGACTTATGTCACAGAAACCCCATTCCGGACTTAAAATCTATATGAAAACCCCATTAAATAAAAGAATGGATCACTCACTACTGCCGCTGGTGAATAATTTCTAGTTTTCTTGTATGTATAGCAGTAAATTTTATAAAGTCATACAGTCTCTCAGTCCAGTACTAGAGAATGAAAATCGCTCAAGCATAAAAGATCGTCGCTTTTACGATTTTTTAAACGAACTTATTCTGTAGCCATAATCTGTTCGAAACTGGACAGAACTCGCCTCACCAACATGAAAATTTGCTGCTTGATATCTAATTGTCAATCGAAAATGCATTAAGGGTCTGTTTCAATATTTTTGTAGTATATTCTACGTGTAAAATTTATGGGTTTATTCGGGATTCCATTCGAATTACTTTGGAAAGGTGTATTTTCACCAACATTGAAAATGGATGTGCATTTCTGGAAAAATGTCCGTCCGTCAAAACCTGTCAAACATTTTTGTGATGAAAACGTGTACATAGTTTTGTAGGCTAGTTTTTCACATCCTATTGACGACCTGCTAAAACCGATCAAAAAAAATCTATTTATTAGCCATCAGTTCATCCGGCCTTTAATGTTGATCATGAATAGTTTTCAAAAATCTAATGTGAATTCACCGGACACTTCAACCTTCACCCCCTGCAATCCGCCTATATTCTGGGATAGCTTTCTTGTGTTTCTGGTGAAAACACCAGAAAGTGTGCCTTCGCTACTCTTATCCGCGACCGTCTCTGATGATGGTTCTGAATGCGAATTCGATACATCTGGCCAATAATTTTCCTGTTCCAGTGATCCCGTTTTCGTCTTATGATAAATTTGATCAACTGCGGCAGCTGAAATAGCCTTTTTTAGTCTCGATGTTAATTTGCTTAGGGAAAGGTATTACTTCTGACAGCCCAAGCCTTTGTCTGTCACATTCCTTTTCTAAGCCACCTCACTCAATCAATGAAAGCCGAGTTCAAGACATCTCCGGAAGTAATTGTTTAAATTTACTTGATGTTTACAAAGAGGGGGAAAATATATGAGGCTTCTCAATCAGCTCTCCGTATAGCAGAGCCATTCAAAAGACCGCTCGTCTAGTGAGCACATTACAACTTTCTACAAAGTAATTTTCTAACCGAAAGAGACCTTAACGTTGTGTAATTAAGCAGGCTACTAATAGATTTCACCTTTTTTGGAAAGGAAAGGCTGTAGGGGGTGCTCGAGACGGGGAGACCGCAAAAGGTGACTGCCGCAACGTTTTCAGTCCAGGTCTGCCGACTCTGACCCGTAGACCTGATCAAAGAAATGGCAATTTAACCGCTGGTTGATCAATACTACACCAGTCTACTCTGGGAGCTGAGGCATGTATGTAAGCCCACTCATCCTCCTCCATTCAGAGGTGGTTATTGAACCAAAAAAGGCGTGTACACAAAACTAGCATGGGTTATTATTCATTTTTCCTCCTCACTTTTCCCTGTTCATTACGAACCGTGAGGTATGAGGGCCAAATTCAGGAGTTAAAATCTGAACTTCTTCTGGTCCGACGGAAATGACTGTGTTTTTGTAATGTAGTCTGCCCTGTCCGTTAAAACAACGCCGCTTTCCTTATCTGGCCTAGTTTTCGGAATATCTTTCTTCTGCCGAACTTGCTTTAAGTTTTCCATGTGTGACTTCGTCAGCAAGTCCCAATATTTCTGACCACTGTTCGGGCACTGATAAGTGCAGTTGACTAACATGAACTTAAGATGTTTTGCGCTCTCCGCCAAAACTGGCTGAAGGTTGTGCACTTGATTCAGGAGATTTTTGAACTATGCTTCTAACTTTGGTTGGTTGTGGTTTTGGCGTGGACATCAAAACTTTGGACCCAACCGTCCGGGGTGTTGTCGAGAAATCTAGATGAATAATTGTGTACGTACCGACTTGGTTATTCAGGAATCTTCGATTGTGGTCTGCCTTCATGACCACTCCAAAGGAGAGATGCCATCTTGATTTCGCTACGCTTTTCCGAAATGAATTGCACATAATTCTCCCTCAAGACATTCCCTAATAAATCTGACTCGTACTTTCGCCTCCGCAAGCTTGGAGCTGAATCGTAGGTACTCATTAGACGCCTTTTAACACCGCGGGATCTCTGAAATGTTTTACGGTTGCGACACTTCTCAAAAATACAAGAGGCAATTTGGCGAACATACGTCTGCTTTTAATAGATTCTCATCAATTCCGTGCATATATATAGGGCTATTGAAATAATTAATCAAACGATACGAGCAAGTAGATAATCATGCTGTAGTTCGGGTTTGGGGGGAAGAGGGAAACACCAAAATTCCAGTTAGCGCCGGGCGAAGTAATTACACGCGGGCGGCTGGCTTGGCGGCTTTGAGCCATGGAAACTGTGGAAACTGTGTGAAGTTCTTCTGTGCGCATAGGACCGGTTCTCGTATCCCTTAAATTCTTCAAATCTTCGCACACTTTAGTTCACAGGACCCAGACAAACTCTAAGAACGGCAGCGAATTAGGCATTCTTACTTGGCCAATAGAAGCTAAAAGACGAGGCCCAGGAAGCAGTCGGGAGGAAGGAGACACGATCGCTGAGACAAGATCTTTATTCACCTGGCGTTTCGGATTCCTGCTAGAATCTATCATCAGAGACAATAGCAGATACGGGTCTCTGATGGTGGGTTCGAGCTGGAATCCAAAATGTCAGCTGAATAGGGGTCTTATCCCAGCGATCGTATCTCCTTCCTTACACTTAAACGGCTTTTATCGTCTTTCAAGACAAACCATTTAAATCTGTTTGGCACATGTCTGAAGGATGTAAAACTGAAAATTTTTAAATCATATTTGTTAATACTTTGTTGCCAAGTAGTGACAGCACTGATATTATGCCATCTTTTTGTTTGTTTCGTCCTGAGTAAACATCAGAGGATTGAGGAGTTTAGTTCAGAAATGCTCGCTTCACAAGGATATTTATTTCATACCCTTTATTTCCTCTAGGTGTTCCATCGCCAGAATAGCGCTGCTGCGTTTGTTGTTGAAGTTATGGTGATAGTCCGACTGTCGTATCCGACGATGTTCCCCGTGTGCTCCATAGCAAGATGAAGCAGGCAGGGTGACGTGCACGTGAATTAGTTTATAGTGAGCGTTGACTTGCAAAGCATCCACCTCACTCTCTCTTCCTCCTTCTGCTGGGTCCGGTGTCAAGACAGAGTCAAGAAGACCGGATGTGGAAGAGGGCGCAGGTGACTGACATGGCGTAAACTCGCACCTAGATGTACCAACAGACTCCCCCCTGTTCCACAACAAACACGACCAGGATTTTAAACAACGACAAACATGTTGGCTGGCCTTCGCGGCGACCAAACGACTGATACAAGGAAACAGAGGGGTTATCAACGGACACTCGGGAAATTCTCATCGCTAACCTGAACACGTTGCTCTTGGTTGGCTGTTCGCGTTTCAAAGAAAATAAAACCCTGCTTCCGTTCTGACCACGTTACTTTATTGTTTTTACTTAGACTCCTAATTATTCGAAGTTAGCTTTGCTTGCTCTCTACATTTCGCCTACCAGTGATCATCAAAAGATAATCCATCTGAAGCGATTCATTTCAATAAGGAGTTAAGCCAGCTTCTATATCTGTCTTTCTAGTTCCTAGAGGAAAGTCCAAACTGGAGTTGAAGGCCTAGCAGCCGATTGCTTGGTGGTGGTGGTGGTGGTGGTGGTGGTGGTGGTGGTGGTGGTGGTGGTGGTGGTGTGGACTTGCCTACCAAACTTGTGGGAAAGCTTGGGCAGTATGTTTAACTTCCTTACATGCATTCATTCTTTGCGCGTGTCGTGGTCTGCTCTTAGCGTTACAACTCCTTACTTGCCACACCAATGGTTGCTTCGCGAGATGGCGTTTTCCCTAATTTTAAGTTGGATGTCAGCAGGTGTCACTTGGGATGGAAACATCAACTACCGAATGCTGATGTATGTGGGAGGTTAGAGGACAACAGCAGTGGAAAAATGGGGAGTGCATTCGCGCGCTTGCGGACGAGTAGTAACAGGGCAGTCAGCGTAAACTTGCAACAGCGGTGTACCCCACCGGAAGCGCTTGCAGTATCACAGGGTACACTACATAAATTCCTTTTGGTCAGCAAGAAGGTAGATGATTTCTTTCGGTTTTGTATCGTTTGGCCGACCAGCGGAGTACCAGTGCAAAAGATGTACTATCTCATTAACTGTTAGTGGAAATTCTGAAATACATTTACGATTCCATAAAATTACTTGAGCAGGGTTTAAATATTAATTATCATGCAACGTAATTCTGAGATATTTCAGTCACGCCGGAATGCCGGCTTCTGAGTGAGTTACTTAAGTAGGGTTTTACTATTAATCATCATGCAGCATAATCCCATAATAATCCAGTTACTTCAGAACGCCGGCTTTTGAAAAAACTTTCCTGTTGCCTGCAAAATTTAAACTTTGTAAAAAATGGCTGCTCAAATAGTGTGAATTTTCTCCTTGATTTTTGATGCCTTTATAAGTCCATATATACCATTAAAAACACGCATAAATATATTCATTCTTTTACTCATTTGGTAGAAAATTACCTCATTTTTGATTTTGGATTTGAAAAAGCGTATAATTCGGCCTTAAAGGAGTTTCCCATCATGAGATTTTATAAGAACGTGAAATGCCCGTTCATAAAACATCGTGTCGTTGCATTTACTAATGTTGCCTGTAACGTTGACATTTGGGCTAAATTTTATGAACCGCATATTATCTCCTCTTAACAGGGTATAGAAATGCATGATTGACCGTACACGGAAAATATACAGCTTGTAGTTTTCAAACCCTAAGTGCAGGTCGGGTTCAAAATTATTCGGGAATAGGAAAAATTTTAAAGCCAATTTGCTTTTTCTTCAAGCCTAAAATCTTAAGACGCAAGTTTCTTACCAAGCTAAATAAAGAATGAATATTTTATTCATACTAAATAAGTAGCTATTTTCTGCAAAGAGTTGTTTTTGGAGGCGGACGAAAAGGAGTTTGTTTAAAAACCGGCATCCTGAAGAAAATGAATTATCATGGGATTGTGCTGCAGGCTGAGTAAAACTACAACCCTACTTAAGGAATTTTTCGAGTCAGAAACGCATTTAAGAATTTCGGCTAACATTTGTATGTGTCAACTCATCTGCTGTAAGTGCAAATACCCTGGGGGAGGCGGTTTGAGCACTCAAAAACTTTGCAGAGACCCAGTTTATAATCTAATTTAGTTTTAATATTGCTGGTAGTATAGGCTACGCCTGAGAGGCTACTGGCCGTCACCGGTCTAATCAATCTCCGGGTTGAAATAACAGCCTTAGACATCTACCATTGAATGGGCTAAAAACGCAAAGGATCGTCTGTGTGGCTAGGCATTCAGCTGGTACAATCTGCTCATCTCCGAGTGATGCCACGAGAAATTGCCAAGCATTGATGCCATTCGCGGTGAGTTTCTAGATGACTCCCGGCCAAAAACAATCCGGACGGCTCATGCAACAGATGGTGGACTGGCCTGGCCATGCGAATGCAAATTAATTAGTCTCCGCAAATAATGGCACAGCTCCGGCGTTTTGGCCGTCAACTCCAAAAACTGTTTCCCGCTGAACGCTCCTGACTCCTTAATTGCGGTCACTTTGCGTGCTCAGAACTGTGACCAGCATTTTTTGGAAGTGGGAGCGCGCACGCATGCATTCGGAGACAGGCAACATTTTCAGTGCCACGATCCGCTAAGATGCACACTTCCCTGTGGTTAAAGTTAGATGCTGATGCACGTAGTCAGCATATAGCGCCAGCGAATCTCAGGAAAAACACAATTTCAGTTGATCAAGTTGCCGGGGAGAGAGTTTGCGTATTCGAATAGGGGACATGCTTGTCCAGCTGTCACTTGGGGCAGTCGCTTGGTGATTAGTAGTATATGCAAGGCGGAGAAAGGGCAAAGACAAGAAGGGCTCACATGGTGGCTTCTGGCTACTTAAACTTCCTCAGTCAGTCCTAACTAACTCCGGGTCTTCGCGACCTAGGATTCAAACGAGTATGCCCTTGGTCACTCTGTGTTATTAAATCCAACCCCCGTAGGCCGGTTTCTTTGTCAGTTGAGATCCGGTCCCATGACCCCATCCTTGAAGACACCTCCATCATAATAAATACACCACATACACTATTCCGTAAAATGTTATCCGAAGCCCCGAAATATATTTTCGACTCGAAGAGGTTACTTAAGTGGGATTGTAATATTAATAATCGTCCAGCATAATTCCGAGAGACTTCAGTCATGACAGGATACCGACCCTTGAATGAGCTTATTTTCGACCGTCCGCAAAAATAAATGACTACTTAAGTAGTACAAAGTTTTCTTTCGATTGTTGACGCTCCTATGAATCCGATTATATTTTATAGGGGAGATATATAGAACTGTTTTTCCTTGTACGCATTTGGTAACACATTACGTCCGCTTCAATTTTTTACCCAAAGAAAGAATATTTTTCAGCTCCAAAAGGTTTCTAATTTTAGTGTTTTTAAAGGCTGCGAAATGTCCCCTCGTATCGCATCGCAGCAGCATTTTTATTGGTGCTGTTTGTAAAGTATACAACCTGGTCCATATACATCGCGTAATTCCATTAGTGTTATAGGACACCTTCCTAGAAACCTAGATGAACAAGTGATATTTCTTTAACGGAAAGCCTCCAGAATGTACAGTGCGTGACCGATCTAATGAAATGTTAGCCAAAATTCTGGAATGCGTTTCCCATTAGGAGGGATTACTTAAGTGGGGTTGTTATACTGATTATCATGCAGCATAACCCTATAACATTTCGGACTCGCCAGAATGTCGGCTTTTGAATGCACCTTTTTTCTGACCACCTGCAGTAACCACACTCGTTATAAAATGACTACTTATGTAGCATACATTTTTCACATTGATTTTCCATAGGCGCATGTTTCTTACCAAATGCGTGAAGGAATGGATATTTTTATTCATACTAAAAAAGTAGCTGGCGCAATGGCAGATAAGGCTCAACATTATTCGGGAATTGGAATACTTTTTTAAAACCTAAATACACATTGTCTTCGGGCATAAAATAGAAAGACAATTTGATTTCCTTCCAAATGAGCAAAAGAAAATATATTTTGTACATGTTTTCTATAAAATGTATTTGAATGTATAAGACCATTGGTGGTGGGGCAAAAATTTATATTGGAATTTAAATAATTTTTGACAACTGCATTCGGCTTTCTTGAAGTATGCAATTTGAAAAGTACGTAATGTGCTATCTATATAGTAAATAAAGTCGAATTTATAGTAGAAGAAGAAGAAGAAGGAGAAGAAGAAGAAGAAGAAGAAGAAGAAGAAGCTGAAGATGAAGAAGAAGAAGAAGAAGAAGAAGAAGAAGAAGATGATGATGATGATGATGATGATGATGATGATGATGATGATGATGATGATGATGATGATGATGATGATGATGATGATGATGATGATGATGATGATGATGATGATGATGATGATGATGATGATGATGATGAGGATGATGATGATGAGGATGATGATGATGATGAAGAGGAAGAAGAAGAAGAAGAAGAAGAAGAAGAAGAAGAAGAAGAAGGCGTAATATGCCACCATATGAGTACATGAGAGAAGATTTTCTTATTCTTCCTCTATGAAACATAGTTGAAATTATAGGATCATTAAAAATCGGTAGGAGACTTTATACTATCTCAGTAGTTATTTTCGCAGAGCGTAGTGTTTACCGACAGCCGAAAAGGACCTTATTTAAAAGCCGGAACCTTGGTGGGCCTAAAATATCTTATAATTATGCCTCGCGATCATAACTATTACAACCCTACTTCAGTAATCTTTTCGAATCAAAGTCATATTTCAGAGCCTTAATTAACATTTCATGAGACAGCATATCTACTGTTTTCTTAAGGCAATCCACTCGGCAGCGGGCAGGGGACTTAATCGTAGCGCGTTGAACTCATTGATTCTCGGTGACCAAAAAAATCTCAGGCCAGACAAACCTGACGTCGGCCAATAAACCTGTCCCGTAACCTGATCAGCGAGAGCTAAATTTCCTGACCGCAATCGGCAGGACCTCGAGCTCGTGGCTCGATTATAGAACGTTGGACATACTAACGGTCAATGATCCAAGACCTCGGGTTCGAATCTCAGATCCTGCGAACCTGAGGTTGGGCAAGGTCGAATGGCGATGGCTAATGAGCCCGGAGTAGGAGACACGACTACCGGAACAAGAGCTGCATTCGCCTGACGTTTAGGATTCTCATTCGAATCCATCATCAGAGACAGAGACAGATAAGGGTGGTACATTGTCCAGATGTTGCAGTACTAACAGGATGTATTATCGCACAGCCCGGAGGCAACCATAAGGCGCCAGATCATGAAACCGAAAGACCCACTGCCACGACAAGAAACATCTGGAGTCGTTTACCGAGTCTGGTACAGTTGTTGGCAAAGCAACCATGTCGGAGAAACCGGAAAGATAATGCGGACGCGGATGGCCGAGCGCGCAGCAGTGATGAGGAAGAAAGATTCCAGCTCCCAAGTCGCAGCTTACTCGACGGGACCCAACCACACATTCAAGTTTGACGACGCCGAAATTCTTGCTAGAGTGGACAATCGTCCGAGCCGCGAGCTGCTCGAGTCATGGTTTTCTGGTCCTCAGTCAATCAACAAGCGCAATGACCCCCCGCTCCTTATTCGGCGCTGAGACTTTGTCTAAGCAAAATAGTTAGCCGCGAGGACAGTGTGCGGATGACCACTGTCCCTGGTGTCAATATCGGTGAGCCAAATTGTCCAAGAGCCCACATGGATGACGAAATCCGGCCGTCAGCAACTCGACTGCGTGCGATGAGCGTGGGAATCGACAATCTTGATCGGTACACAAGTGCACGGCAACTGCATGCTTCAACACCTGGCCAGACAAGTCGTAATGCACTCGGGAGCTGCCAACTGCAATAGGCATGTAGCGGTCCAGCAACTACATCCTATAAATAATGCAACACCTGGGAAGTTACCACCCCTATCTGACTCTGTCTCTGATGATGGATTCGAGCGGGAATCAGAAACGTCAGGCTAATAAAACTCCTGTTCCAGCCATCGTGTCTCCTTCTTCGCGACTACTTGCTAGAACTCGCCCCTTCGCTTCTGTTCGCAAACCCAGAGTAGCCATTCCAGTCTCCCTCGTCTGTGTCGGTACTCTATCTGCAAGTCACCAATGATGTTTTTCAAAGTTCAAAGTAGTCTTGACTACTCAGTTTCTAGATCTCAGCAGTAAAGGCAACATTTTACGCCGCCCATTCTGACTTGTCCATTTTGGGCTTGTTATGTAGTTGAATTTGCGCAGGGTGCATATCTGTTGGAAATTCATCTCGTAACATTTTCCGTGAAAAGCATTCAGGCTTTTAATCCTTTGAAGACACTGATGCTTTTCAACTCTGCCAGTCGCCAAATGCGCACTAAGTTTAATTCGCTCTGGTTTTAAAATACTGTTTGAACCCAGGTGTAACAAACATCAGTTCTCCTTTTCTTTTACCTGTCCCTTTCATAGACGAGTATCTCTTACCCTGAGCAGCATTTACCCTGGAGGTTCGAAGAAAACATCTTTTATGGGGCGTTTCCAATAGTCGCCAAACGAATATTTGAATTATGTGGCCTATTGAAAATCTTCTTCTGACTAAAAATCTCATGCATTTCGTAAAATTCCCCTGCCAGCGAACGGTGATGCATTCTGTCTGACCTAAATGGGGTGCTTTACGTAGTCTTACAAGCCTAAGGCCTATCCTCTTCCTTAACCAGCAACGAAGAGTGAAATCAGCCCCGTTTATAAGTCACGAGGCCTAACTGACGGAAAAATGGGAGTCCATTTGATTCTCATTTGCGGCATAGTCCAGGCCTGTGCATTGCGTAATTTGCAGTAGTGCACAACTAGCCACTCTTGCGGTAGTTTTAATGCGGCCACCATTTGTGGAAAAAGTACAATATTAGCAAAGGCGTGACGACAGGCGCAAATGCAATGATCAGTGAAATTCACGAAAACAACTATAACCTTGGCCCTTCTGCTGTTATTCCAGTGTGCCTGGGGATTTTATTTATGGGCCTAACGTGATTCATATAATGTCATTCTCTTGCCCAGAATATATTTGGAGTTATTTTATTGACGAAAAATATGTCATTTTTGCGTGAACTTTGAAATTTTATACCTGCCCGTTTTCCCTTCTAACAACCGCAGCATAATAAATATTGCGTTCTTACGCGAGAGGGCATTACTTTAAACTGAGTTCTATCCAGCCCCTGGACTTGTGGCCTCAGGACAAATTTTATGCCTTTAAACCCCATTACCGGAGTCTCCAATAAAATTGTATTGGTCTAAACCGACCCTATATGGAGCAGCGCGGTAGGAAACACCTGCCCGTTTCATTGTAAAAAACACAGACAATAAACCGTTGTTTGTTTGTAACTGCGAAGTAGAAATAGTATGTTGCTTCGTCCACTAGGCGAAAATCGATAAGTAGCAAATAGAACGTTCGTGAATACTGCAGAAATAGGAAGGCAACGAATACCTCCCGTATTCTAAGTTTTCTTAGCAATCACCCCCTTTCGCACAAACGCAACTGCGTGAGAACACTCTACCGGCGGGTAGAAACCCATTGCACCGAGGCAGCCGACAAGAAGGCTGAGGTCCAGTTCCTGTGGGAACTCTTTACAACGAACGGCTACCCTGGGAATTTTGTCGTAAAGGGCCGGCGAGAAACTCGGGGAAGACAACCGAAAGGGCAGCCAACACATAATGTTGGCGCGCAGTGCCGTACATAGCCGGTGTGTCTGAAGAATTCGCTAGACTGATGAACGAAGTTGGGATTGGTGTCGTTCACAGACCTGAAGCAACAATACACCGGCAACTCATGCACCCCAAGGACCCTATTCCCACCAGTCGGAAATCGGGGGTCATTTACCGGATAGACTGCAGTTGTGGTCAAGCCAATTATGTTGGTGAAACCGGCAAACAGGTACGCACGAGATTGCACGAACACGTGTTGGCTGTGAGACGGAGGGATAAATTCTCCTTGGTAGCCACCCACGCCTCCTCGCCAGGGCATGGCTTCGACTTTCAGTGCGTGAGAATATTGGGCCAGTCGGACGACCGAGTTTACCGCCTGTTGCAGGAAGCATGGCAGTCAACCGAGGGCTCGATTAATCGACATATCGATCTGCCGATCGCCTATCAAGCACTCCGTGAGCAAATCAGCAGCTCAGCTAGAGGTCATCCCCGGCAGAGGTGAGCTTAGTATACAATGAGTTGTACAGTTTTTTTTCAGTCCTTGACGATGGGCTCGCGTGAGAGTTCGAAACGTCGGATAAATAAACAATTGGTCCCAGCGATCGCCTTCCCGTCCCCTTCTAGAAATAGGAAAACATAGATCTTGAGACGATCGAAGCGTTGATCTCCCGAATGGACTTTGAGTGTTCTAGCCACCCGAGCTACTGAAGACTGGCATCTGCTTGCGAAAGAAGTTTATATTCTTCGAATCTCAACTCTTATGATAGGCCTAGTATATTTCGACTTACACCTTTTTTAAACTCGTAAGTTAGAACCAAAATGAGAAATATGAAAGTTAACTCGAGCAAAAAACTAAGTATATGCGCGAGGCAGGAAAATGCTAACTGTTGTTTAACAAATTCGTCAACGTTTTAACACTCCTGACCTACTAGCTGGCGTATCGATTCCATCTAACAATATTTCGAGTATTTCTTTACTACCTGACTGCTCCACGTGCCGAACTCTTTAAAATGTGAGCTTTCTTCCTATTAAAGAATTGCGCTTGGCGGGTGCAGAACAATGAACTTATGTAGACATTTCAGCAGCACCGACTTCTCGAGGCGATTCCGATCAGCGAATGCCATCCTAATGACGAAGGGCCAACCAAAAACTCTACCAAAAATCGGCTAAAGTGAGTGGTCGAACTCATGAAATTTTGACCGGAATCCTGAAGTGCGTTTTCGATTAGGAAAGATTAATTAGGTGGAGTTGTAATATTCATTATCATTCGGCATAATCCTATAATGTTTTGGACTCGTCAGGATGTCAGCTGTTGGATGAACTTTTTTGGACCTCCTGTAGAAACCACATTCGGTAAAAAAAATACTATTTGAGTATCGTGCATTGTACGTATTTATTTTTGATGGTCATATAAATTCAAACATATTTTATTGAAAACACACACAAAATAGGCTTTCTTTTACTCGTTTGGTAGAGAACCATGTAATCTACACATTTCATACCCCAAAAAAAGAATAAGTTTCAAAAAAGCTTTTAATCGTGGGGTTTCTTAAGACCGTGCAATCTCCATTCATACAGCGTCGGGCCTATCCGTTTGTCAATGCTCCTCATAAAATGTTCTTCATAGTCCGTATCCATTGAAAAATTTTGTGAACTCCGTATAGTGCCATCTTTAAGGCATTGAGGAGTGTATGATTCTGGGAGAGGGGCGCATACTGATCGTTCTTTTTACGGAACTCACTCATTCCGTTGTGCCGTACGAGCTCCCACTCGAGCCCAACCTGCAGCCGCACAGCGGAGCATGGTATGGGCAGAATATTGTTACGGACAAAGACAGGGGAGACTGGAATGGCCATTTCTGACTTATTAGCCGTCGTCAGAAATGGCCCTTGTCTTTATCGGTAATAACATTTTGCATATATGATTCTACTTACGCGGAAAGTATGCATCTTGTAGAGTGAAATCGCTAAACGCTAATGCAACGGCTGATCAGTCTCAAAATTATTCGGGAATTGGGAAGCTTTTCCAAAACCTAAACATACCCTTTCTTTGGGCATAAAATGCAAAGAAAAAGCGATGCGTGGACTACGCTGTACATTTAATTACGAACATAGGTAAATGGACAGTTACGATCCTCTATGAATAACATTACATGGTCTTAAATATCCCATAATTCGAAACTTTTTAAATCCAAAAGATGTCCTTTATTTGATTTAAAACGTAAATACGCCGTGATTTTCTACTAAATGAGTAATAGAACGTATATCTGTGTGGGGGCTTTCCACAAAATAGATATGAATTTATACGACCATCGAAAATCAGTTTGAAAGATGTATGCTACTTAAGTGGTCATTTTTTCCGAGCGAAGCTTCAAAAGAAGATTAAAAAGAAATGCTTTCAAAAGCCGACATCCTGCCGAGTCTGAAATACTATGGGATTATGCAGCATGATAATTAATATTACGACCCCATCTAAGTAATCTTTCTTAATTGAAAAAGCATTTCAGAATTCCAGCCAACATTTCTTGTGATGGGTCGCTTACTGTACTTTTAAAAATATAGTAGGCTGTTTTCCATAGTTTTCCTTACCTCGGGCATATACTTAACCCTCGCCGGTTATATCAAGTTGTATGTTTGTATTTCACATCAAACACCCGAAAGGTTTGTTTTGTAATACTGGAGAAAACGTAGACCATTCTTTATTTGGTTCATCTTGGGGATAATAAGTAGGCAGTGTAGATTATCTCAAGGCCTAAAAGTCCTGTGCAAATCAAAAGTAGTCCGAGTGATTACCAACAACGAAACTGGCGGCTGGAGTGACAATTCCAAGCTTTATAACTCCAGCAGGCGCCTTGAAAGTGTAAATCTGGTTTGACATCTCGTCAGTCTGAATCGGAATTACTGATTATTTTGGAAACAGCGTCGGATCACCCCTGACTTAGGACGTACTTTTCTCGTTCCTTCTGTGTAGGAACCTTACGCCGAAGTTCCCATAGTCCGAGTGCTTCCATGAAAATCCGGTGACCAGCACAAGATTATCCAGATCAGCAAATAAAGCAGAATGTGTGCGCTCCGTCCTTGTCAGCATTTATTACGCGTAGTCTTTGATGGATAGCTCATAAGGATTCAAGATTGCAGCTCCATGACGTAACAGAACGACTGTCCTCCATCCTGCAATCGGATCGATGAATAGGCCAAATTAATCAACCACGCTCGTTGTCTCATCAGTCGTCGGGCACGAACTGGGTGTGAAGAGCGCGTTAGAGTGAATTTTTGCAGTTTTGCCATAGGCGCGTTGACGAGGAGGATGCAAATGTAGGGACCGAAACACCTCAGAACCCCTGTGTCTCGCCCGGTTGGACTGAAAACGTCCCAGCTTATGGATAATCTCGTGAGCCGCGAGTTGCTTGAGTCATGGTTCACGGGACCTCAGTCTATCAACAAGTGCAGCGACATCCCCACTCCATATTCCGTGATGAGGCATAGGCTGGCCAAAGTAATTGACCACTCGGGGAACGCGCAAATCGGTGAGACAGATGGCCGAGCAATCATCACGCCAGCATCCAACACGGGTGATGAGATGTCAACAATTAACAACTTGCATGCCGGCCATCAAGCAATTAGCGCACCAGCGAGCAACAATCCTTGATGAAGGGGAGCGCGGTTAATTGCTATAGGTATGCGGTAGCATAGCGACTGCATCCTATAAATACTGAAGCATCCTGTGCACGAGTCGCCCTTTCCCGTCACTGTCTCTGATGATGGTTTCAAGTGAGAATCCGAAACGTCAGGCGAATAAAGCCCTTGTTCCAGCGATCGCTTCTTCTTCTGACCAATTAGTTCCTGGAACTCGCATCTTCGCTTGTGTCGGAACAAGAGACCGTTGGGACACGCTGTCTCTCATGAGAGTTGGCGTTTCGTAGAGGACAAATATTGGCCCGCTGTGCGTAACACGGTCCCAGTGGGTAAGTTCTCTGTCCATTCAGGATAGCAGCGTTCGAGGGACCAGCAGTGCATCATTGTGTGAATTACCTGGTCCTGGTCCAAATAAACATTCTTCAGGCCACCAGTGTTTGAGGAATGGCATTTATTGCTTTCACCGTCCAGGTATTTCCGCTCATCCGTGCCCAGCTTCAGCCTCTCGTTGTTCTGTCTGTTGTATTTTATCTGTGGTTAAACGTGACGCCGTCAGTGACACCTAGGCCCTGATGCCATGATTGTGTGGCGGCCAGGCATCATGATCGGTCTGGCGTCATTGTTTAAGACCTCCCTGCCTCAAGGTCATTCACCCTTTTACAGTGAGCCCCCCAGGCGCGCTGACCTGAAGTCACACGACCGACAGCTCGGGCACACCTGCGTCCGCACAGCCGCAGCTGCTCGTGCGGCTACTTGAACGCACCTCCCCCCTGCAACCACAACTTAAGCCACTGGGACACCATCCCTCGGCAAATGCAACACACACTGACTGGCCACCACTTGATCTTGGCCCACGAGCCTACAAAAGCGGTTGCCACCACCGGCTCAGGGACTCTCAGGCCTGACTAGCCGCAGTCAACACTAGCATTGGCTTCGCCGTAGCCACTGCCGCCTGAGAGGACGACTCCGGTTTCTCTGCACAATAAACCCTTCATTCTGGTGCCTTGTCTTCTCCTTCAAACATGGGATTTGGCCCGACGATAGTAGCGCTCTGAGTACAGACATACGAACACACCGCTTGGTTACTACAACTGATAGTGAATGAATGAACCCCAGTGCGACGAGCGGATCGAATTGCCGACTTCTGTTTTAACCACCTTGGCTACGGAGGATTTCTGGTACGATGAAAACCGTCAATTCCAGGAAGAAATTACGTGGAAGGAAAATCGATTGCCGAAGCATGAATTTTATTTGCCCGACGTTTCGGATTCGCACTCGAACCCATCATCAGGATTGGGTAGTGCACACGCAAATGTTGCAACATTTAAAGGGTTTGGTGGCTTCGCTACCACACGCATACCAAAAGTAACGACCGCCGCGTCTTTTGCAAATGACCATATTTTCTTGTGATAATTACCTGATCGCATTAGCCGGAGTTGTTAACTGATGAAATCCCGTAAATAACGTTGGACGTTGGTGAAATCGTTACTCGGTAGTTTGTCTCGTCGATACTGCCACTAGAAGCAGTGCTCAGCCCATGTCTCAGCGATGGGTATGGCAGTGCCGGAGAGTTACGATTCAGCCAGCTCGCGGTTCTCGCAGCTGCGCTCTCTCGTGAGACTTTCTACCCTCTCGAAAGCGACGGTAAGAGAAGGCCGAGGGCTCATGCAACGAGCGACGATCTTACCGCAGGTGTTATTTCTTTTCACTGTTGATACGTGTTCGGGCACCAAATACTACCGTCTGTGGCGAATGATGACACTACTCCGTATGTCTCTACTGTCTTCTAAGAAGCCTGTCGCAACAATCGAATCCTCCTCTCCCTTCCATATGAGGCTTCTGTCTATAACGCCTACGCCATACTTGGAATCATATGGTAATAGCTACCAAGCCATCGGAACATGCGCACATGCGACATCTAGAACAGTCAAGTAGAGGCGCCCAGAAACGACACCAGACTCACCAAACCGACACTGACTGGGCTCTCATGCGACACTTATTCATCCACGTCCACATCATCCTAGCACACAGACGTCTGCTCAAGCCGAGAACCAGCCTCGCGTTGGGTTCTCTGACCACCACTGAGTTCTTGCACAAAGCGCACGATTCTTATTGGTGTCTTTCCCCTTCTCCTTTTAAACAGAACTGTGGCGCTCTGGTTACACTCACCCCGCAGACGTCGATAGTGCGAATTATTGATATTCTCCCAACCTCCAGACCCGCCAGGGCTCATAAAGTATCCAATTGTTTAACATATAACTGCTACTGATTTCGGAATAGTAGTGTGTGTAGTTTCTGTTATTTATTTGTTTGCCTCGTCTTGCACTTCGTGGTGCCGGTGATTAGTGCAGAACTGGCGGATTGCCCAGCTTAATTCCGCATCGTACTTACACAAAATGTCATTGCTTTGATTGGTTAATTTTCTCGGATTGGTGATCCGGCTACTTAACCAACCGCTGAATGCAATTATGTGTTCGAGTAAGGATGAGACCTTTGCCCAGGAGTCTATCACGACGGTAATAACTAATTTTTGAAAGCGAAAAAGGAACGGTTTCACGCAAGGCTAGCTGAAGATAACTGATGTGCACTTTGACGTAGGTGTTAGGCTCCAGTTCTACTCGCAGAGACGCCTCAAATAAGAGGGCGATTTAGGGCCCTCATTGCGATGGAGCGCAATGGATTCAATTGCTCAATCAATTTGAGCTCTTGCTTCTCTTGACTTTGCTAACGACCACAGTTAAGGGCTTAACTGATTGGGCAATGAAGTATCCAATCCACAGGTTTGACATGATTTCAGCCCATGCGCAAAACTGATCATGAGGAATATTCCACGGGTTCTCAGCCCATTCGAAGTAGAATAACCATCAGATCTGACTCCCACTTGGCTGTCAGGGGATTAACCTGTGGGAATCCGTGGCTGGATATATAAGTCACCTACTATCAAATATGATGTAACTATAGAAAGCAATTATGTGCTATAAAATGACAGACATTTGCGAATGGAGTACACTCGACCCGGACATGTAAGTCACAACGCAAACCCGAGCAGATGACAACGCTTCCCTTTTCTGCGGTTATTGCGCAAACACAAATAAAGGCCGCCTTATTCAGAAAAGTCAACGGCATTAACTGACCCTATTCTGCAATAACTTCTACTTGGTCGCCCATTTAAGGTGCTCGAATGATGTGTCGTAGGTTTCAGCGTCCACGCTATGCGCTACCCTTCAGTCGCTCTCCTCGAACTTTCGGCCGATAATCAAGTGGTTATGTCGCGCTACGTCTACGAACGAACTTCCTTCCGGCTGCATGCAAAAACTACGCTCTGTAAAAAATGACTACTTAAGTAGCATGCATTTTTCTCATTGATTTTCAATGCTCTTAGCAATTGAGTTATATTTCATGGTAAACATGAACAAAAATGTTCAATGCCCATTCGGTAGAAAATGTCGTCCCCTTTCAATTTTATACTCGAATTGGGGACGTAATTTGGTTTTAAAAAAGTTCCTAATAGTGGACTTTTAAAAACCATGAAACGGCCGTTCATAAGTCGTAATATCTCTGCATTTACCAATATGGCTCGTAAAGTTAACAATATGGATCACATCCACTGCTAACTTTTATGAACACCGATATAGTCCCCCTTTATTACCTTAGAGAAATGTGTGGTTTTCCGTACGCGGAAAATATACGGCTTGTAGATTGGAAACCCTGAATGCAAGCGTAACGGTAAATCGGGTTCAAAATTATTCGGGAATTGGAAACGTTTTTTGAAAACCGAATATTACTCTTCCTTCGTGTGTAAGAGTGGAAGAAGACGTAATTGTCTACCGAATGAACGAAAGTATGAATATTTTTTTGCATGTTTTCCATGAAATATAACTAGATTTTAGGGGCATTGAAGGCCAATGGGAAAAATGCATGCTACTTATGAAGTCATTTTTTACAGTCTAGTTTATATATAGAATTATGCTGTAGGCTGACTAGTTTTACAACCCTACTTAATTAATCTTTTCGAAATGAAAACGCATTTCATAATTTCAGTTGACATTTCATGAGTTAGCCTACCTACTGTACCTCCAGTCATCGCTCATCTTCCACGCGCAAAACCAACGAAGAGGACTAGCCGGACGGATACACGATAGACGCAGATTTTCTTGGCGATGAAGAAGTCACGTCGGGTCCATGGGCCCTTTCTGAAGTCTGAGAAAATCCTGCGAGCAACATCCATTCGAGAGACAATGTCCTTACTCTGTCCATTGTGTGAACCCGGCGCGTCCTCGGGTGACGAATATTGGACCGGCTCTCGAGTTTGGGGTCGCGTACCGGCAACAACAATATTACCAGAACGCGGAAGGTCGAGGAGTAGTGGCCGATCGCTCCAAGAAAAATGCCACAGAACCCGGTGACGTTACTGCGACATGGCGACCGTGAATTGCCGTCAAATAAGTTTACCAGCCACCGCACTAGAGGAGATAAACGCCAACAGGGAATCCAAGCGGCTGTTGGCGACAGGCCTGTAATCAACATGCTTCAGAAACCTCGTAAAATGTCAGGTTTTCGCTAGAAACGACACGCCACGCAAACCTGGTGCAACGGTGCAGTCGAAATTCCCGATGCATTAAGATGACAACACTGGTAAGGCCATTTCTGGTTAAATTTTCGTCATCACCAACTCCAGGTTGTGCATCAATGATCAAAACTCGAACAACGCCGTTAGTGCCGCAATGCGGAACCCGCTCATGTTGGCGGAGTCTGAACTAATAGAAGCGAAGAGACGAGTCCCAGGAAGCAGTCTTAAAGAAGGAGACACGATCGCTGTGACAAGAGCTTTATTAGCCTGACGTTTCAGATTCCTGCTCGAACCCGTCATCAGAGACAAAAGCAGATACGGGTGGTTCATGCACAAGGAGCTGCAGTATTTAACAAGTGCAATGGTCTTCCTCTTCCATACTCGGTGCTGACACTTCGCCTAGGCGGAGTAATAAGCCACGCGGGAAGCGCACAGGTGAATGCTTTTCCCAACTCCAGGATCTGTGCGTCAGATGGTCGAGCAATCATCACACCAACATCGAACACACGTGATGAAATTGCAGCAATTAACGACGCGAATGTCGGCCATCAAACAATTAGCAGACCAAGTGCGACGACCCCGGATGAAGGGGGGAGCCGTGAACATTCATAGGTATGCGGTAGCATGGCGACTGCTTCCTATAAATACTGCGGCCCCTTGTACATGAACCACCCGTATCTGCTGTTGTCTTTGATGATAGGTTCGAGAAGGAACCCGAAACGTCAGGCTAATAAAGCTCTTATCCCAACGATTGTGTCTCCTTCTTCAGGAGTCAGAACTGTTCAGTCACATACGAGTGGCCTCCGTCGTACTCCCATATCTGCCGGTAATCTTTTCGATTATTGATTGTCAGCCGCCAAACGATATACTAAAGGGGCCAATAAGCCAGATTTGGCCATTCCAGTCGCCCTTGTCTTTGTCGGTAATGCTATTCTGTCTATATTACGCGCCGCGGCTGTTGAAGCGCCCCTCCCCTGGCCTACCACCACGGATTATTCCCGCCGTACAAAGTGGGATGACCATCCACGTCCAAGGTGTTTGTTTTCGACAGGAGCCTTGTTTTAGCACCAATAGTCTGAGATGAAACGCCTAGAAAGATGTCTTCGTCCCCGTTGATGAAGAGCCCAGCACCTAGGCGAACGTAACTCTGAAATGTTTGAGAATCTACGACTGTGCGCATATGTACGCTCATGTCGCAGGGTTCCTGACTAGATCTATCACGCGTGTGAAATGTTCAATATTTATTCCAAAATTTTCAGTTCCCAGGTGTAACTCTTGTACCCGTTTCGGCTTCTATCAGCGTAGGTTTTTCCAACTCCAGTAGTCATAGCGTAAGTCATGCACGTTCGTGGAAATTCGCGAGTAGTGCCCTAATCCGCTGGGTGACGGAAGCGGAGGAAACATTTTCGAATGGCGTTTGATATTTACCGAACTCTTTCATCGTCTTCTTTTGTAATCTCGTCATAGATAAGTGATTTATCAGATCGGTGCTTCACCGTACCTGAACCCATAAACGCTGCATGTTCCCGCCGCCCCCGAGGAAAATCCACAGGTCTGGTTTCCAAAAATTTTAAATCCGCGAAATATGTGTAAAACCAGAGTACTCCGAACTTCCACTCATCAATTTTCGGAAAAGATAATTTATGATAAATTATTGTGAGAAGTAAATGTCTTTTAGGGGTAACAAGATACCATACTAGCAGCACAAGTACTGGCTATGAGCTTTCAGCGACTACCTGTGCTGTTAGTATGGTATCTTGCAACCCTGAAATATATTACTAGCTGCCTGTCAGTAGTTAATGAATATTACGCGGTTATCCCACTGTGGCTGATGGACTTCGGCCCAAATATTCATGTATCAGATTTCGATCTGCGCCTATAGACCTTAGTACAGTGAGTGAGCTATCTCATGAAATGTTGGCCGAAATTCTGAAATGTGTTTTCGATTAGGTCGCGGTTGTAATACTGCTTATCTTGTGGCATACTCTTATAACATTTCGAACTGGGCAGGATGTCGGCTTTTAAATGCACTTCTATTTAATCTCCTGTAGATGGCGTACTCGGTAAAAAATGACTACTTAAGTAGCATGCATGTTTCCCATTGATTTTCGATGGTCTTGCAAATTCAAATATATTTTATAGAAACTATGAATAAAAATATGCTTTCCTTTAGTCAATCAATAGAGAATCACATCTTCTATATATTTTATACTTAAGGAAGGAGTATAATTAGGCTTTTCAAAAGTTTCTAATTATGAGACTTTTTAAGACCGCGAAATGTCAATTCACATAGCATCGTACCTGGCCGTTTACCACTGCTTCTCATGAAATGAACAACATGGTCCGCATCCATTGCAAAATTTTATGGACTCTGTATGATATCTCTTTAATGACATAGATAAATATGGGATTTTCTTTACGTGGAACGCATACACCTTGTAGAGTGTAATCACTAAGCGCTAATGCAACGAATGATCAGGCTCCAAATTATTCGGCAATTGGAAAACTTTTTTAAAACCTAATTATACTCCTTCCTTAAGTATAAAATATAAAGATTCTCTATTGATTGACTAAAATAAAGCATATTTTTATTTATGGATCTATAAAATATTTTTGAATTTGCAAGACCATCAAAAATCAATGGGAAAAATGCATGCTACTTAAGTAGTCATTTTTTACCAAGTACGCCCTCTACAGGAGATTGAAAAGAAGTGCATTTAAAAGCCGACATCCTGCCGAGTTCGAAATATTATAAGAGTATGCCACAAGGTAGCCAGTATTACAACCGTGACCAAGTAATCCTTCCTAATCGAAAACGCATTTCAGAATTTCAGCCAACATTTCATGAGATAGCCCACTCACTGTACTAAGGTCTATAGGCGCAGATCGAAATCTGATATTTGGGCCGAAGTCCATCAGCCACAGTGGGATAACCGCGTAATATTCATTAACTACTGACAGGCAGCTAGTAATATATTTCAGGGTTGCAAGATACCATACCAACAGCACAGGTACTCGCTAAAAGCTCATAGCCAGTACTTGTGCTGCTAGTATGGTATCTCGTTACCCTAAAAGACATTTATTTCTCACAATAATTTATCATATCAGCATTTCATGAGATAGGTCACTCACTGCACATACTGGCCTACTCCAAGTTTGCCGGTAATTGCTGTGGAAATTGAAAAGCAACAAACAAACGTCCGTCAATCCTGTATGAAACAATCTATCGGCCACCGACGGGTAGGCTGAAGGCAGAATTATTGAGAAAGATCGCTTACGTAATCGACTCTATGCTTTCAAGTCCTGTGTAAGCCGATCCTCATGCAGAACTGCAGCCATGGAACTATGGATCATGAATACACCGATAGCGTCATGGCGAAAATAGGCTCTCTCGCTGGCCTATCTGATTGGAGGCTTTGAATTTCACAAAGCGACACATACCCCCAACGCACGTGCCCGTCGGAGCTGTTCTACCTGACTAATTTTCCCTCTACGGGAGAGCAACAGTCTGTCTTCTCAGAATGGAGTGTCGCACGGAGTCAGCCCCGGCTACAACCTTTTACTCTTCTACTCGGCCATATCGCTGTCCCCCTCCCTCGTTCACAGACTGGCAGCTGAAATGCTGATGTAATCTGTCCTAAGGCTTTTAAGCCTGGCTACTTGGAGCTGAAACCCCATGAGCCTAGACATCATCGACGAGTGTTTCCCGTTGACAGCATGTGCGTGGATCTGCTGGACAGGTGTCCAACACCTGAGCTTTAGTGACGCTTTAGTGACACTCTCACGCAAGTGAGAGACACGCCGTTCAACCCCCGTTGTGCGAAATCCTGGTGTTGTGTGTATGGGGGGCCAGGTCGTGCCGTGGCGCGCGCAGTCATGGTCAGTCGACCATGACAGCCACCACGCCCATTCCCCACTCCAGTCTGCTGACCGGCTCGGACAGCGGCTGGGGTGTGGGAGTGGGAAGGGAGAGTGAGGTCGACGACTCAGCGCACCTCCTCCTCACTATAAACAATCTGACGCGCTTGAAGCTATCACGGTGCGCTAAAAGCCGTGGCTTGGAAGGTTGCCAACTGACGGGGTAACTTGGACCTCCTCCTTCACTGGAGGCGGTCTGAGAGTCAGGCTGCAATGGCTCCTTTTTAATGTGGCCTTTATGGCACTCTCACCACAGTGTGGGATCCGAGCCAGGCGTTGGCGGCACGCCCAGGTGCGGCTTCGGCCGTGCCAGCCTCCAAATCTCTGTTCTGTTGGTTGAATTCCTGGTCATTTGTTGTGCGGACCAGGGGGTGTGGTGGAACGCCAAGGTGAGGATCCGTCCGAGCCATCCACCTGCGGCCTCCCTCGCCTCCGGTCTTCTTGACTCTGTCTTGACACCGGGCTCGGGCGAGGGAGGAGGTAGGTAGATGCTACGCAAGTCTACCGGCACTATAAACCCCTGCGTAAGTCACCGTCCCTGCTCCCATTGCTGCTGCAACTGTGGGGCACATGGTGGACATCATCGAAACCGATGGTCGAACTGTCAGTGACGCTTTCGCCGTCCTCCCCCCCCCCCACCCCTAAAAGGCTGCGCTGATCGGGTCATCCTCCCTGCGACGTCCAGTCAACAATGACGCAAATGAGCGTGGAACAAAAGAGCCCGAGATGAAGTCCACTGAAGGAGACGAGTGTGTGTGTGCAGGTACAGTTTGGAGCACCTGTAAACTCCACGCCAGTCCAATCGTAACTAACACCAGTTCAAGTGCCGGTACTGGCCTCCTACATACGACGGCCTGAAAGTGCGAGAGGGGGTCAGTCATGCACGCCAAACCGTAACTTTATTTGCCTGATGCTCAAACAACAATGACAACAATACTGAAAGAAAAACTGCTCCATGGGGGTGAGAACTTCGAAGATAGAGGGCACGGGTGCATGTTGGCCGAACAAGTTTAATAACTCAGCGAGGATTCAGCAATCCAGAAAGTTGGCCGCCATTAGTAGTTCCAGAGATATTTCCGGTGCGATAGGAAACTCCGGAATCTCCGAGCAACTGTTGCTGTAGCGAACCTTGTAGGCGAAGTAACTGCACACCTTTTGCAGAACGTGTGACGGAATCTGCCTGAAGTAGACCACATTAGTTTCGTTCTCCTGAAATTGACCTAAAATGGGCAGCGAAAGGAAGTATTACAGAGAGCGGATGTGCGGAAAAGAGTAGACGACGGGGCCTAGATAACCCGGCCGATACAAGCCACTTTCTGGAAGCAACCGATGAGAAGATGCGATCACTGGGGTAAGAATTTTGCTCGCCCGAAGTGTCGGACTCACACTCGAAACCATCACCAGAGACAACCGTCACCATTATCTTCGGCTGTCCCTCATGATGGGTTCGAATGAAATTCCGAAACGTCAGGCGAATGAAATTCTTGTTCCAGCGATCGCATCCGCTTCTCCTTAATCACATGGAATATTCTCACTTTTTTTACTTATGAGACTCACGTGGAGTGCAAGGAGTGCTTGAGGTCCAACGCATTATTTAACAAAAGTCAACCCTTTTTTGTATACAGGTGATTCCCTATCGTGCTGGGTGTCACAGCTCAGAGTCGCATGTTTGAGCACATTTCGTTGTGAAAGGGCATTACTACAAGCGAGCAAAGACTACACTAAGTGCCTTCCAGAACTTAAAAAATGAAATGTCGACCCCAAGGGAATCAGGTGATGCCCGATATGAAAAATCGTATTCCTCTCAGGAAACAAGGAACAAGATCGACTTCAAAAATTCCGATTCGTAAATTTGTGGCATTGTGTGCTGGGAAACGCATGAACATGGTCAGAAAAAAAAACAACAGTTTGGCATTCTACAAAGATGTTCATTTATAAAAGACCATCTACTTCTTCGATAAGGTCTTCCTGGAGACAAGCCTGCGTCTGGTAGCCTAGGCGGTCGTTTGCGAGAAGAACTTCCTACCCGACCATATTGCGCAAACGCACATTCGGGTGGTTTCAATGACCGTCAAATCGTGCGCGGCCCATCTGGTAAACAACAAAGTTTGTCATCAGTAGAGAGGTGTTAGTTGACACCGCAAGGTGGATGATACAATTTCGCAAGAAAACCCTCCTGTTCACCGGTCAAGAGAGGCGCGTTTCTAGCAACGCCTACCACAAAAATATGATGCCGTAGACAACAGCCAATCGTTCTGCCTGAGACCTTGGAAACAATCTTCATTTCTGCGAAAAGCCCAGACCTAAATTCCATTGAAAACACTTTTGCGCTGACGAAAGGAACCCAGTACAGGGGAGACGCTTTCGAGAAAGGCAAAACTTGATTGCTCGCCTAATAATTATAATTAAGGAACCAATACAAACTGTACTATATGTAAAAAAACGATCCACAAAGTATCAAAATTGTGCATGAGTCATTGGTTTCATTATTCTCTCCTTTTCGTGTGCTTGAGTCTTCCGCACATTTTGAATCTCGATAAATGTTCTTAGATGTTCAGCAAGAGCGGAGTGTGCGGGCTCCGAATCATACGGACCTTCTGGCAAATTTTAGGGCATCCCATGAGAGGCATAGACATATACAGGGTGCTTGAAAGAGGCAGAATTTATTGGAACCAGAAAAAATTCACGACGGCTTATCAACTGCAACCTGTCGGTGTATAACACAGATAACGAATGAGGAAGATAACGCGATTTGAATTCCCATGAGGAAGCGGACGGCGACCTTAACCCTAATCCTAACCTTAAACTTAAACGCTAACCGTTAACCTTAACGGCAACCCTAACAGAAATCGTAAACGGAACCGTAGCCCTTTGACATAGCCGTAATTTAAAAACCTAACCGTAATACTTAAACCTAATCGTACTCTCAAACCCTAACCGTAACCCGAAAACCTAAGCTAAAAGGCATAACCCTAACCCGAAAATCGGAAACCATCAACCGGTATCCTAATCCTAACCTCAAACCTAAAACGGAAGCCAAATGGGTCAGATGTGATTATGGAACCCCACAAAATAGCCCCAGTAAACAAACCCCCCCCCCTCCAGTCACCTGTAATACGGAGCCTGGCTACCAACTGCAATCTAGCCAAAAATTCAATGCAAAACATCAAGGTCATTGCTTACTGCACACAGACTAGTCACTGAAAGGTAATTCCACACTAACAGCACAGTACTAGCCAAAAGCTCATACACGCGTGTTTCACCGATATTCTGCGCTGAATAGCACAGTGGCGAGGGCTTCGGCCCCTCAGTGAGCCCCCAAAATTCCCTGTCTGCATTCTGGTAGATACTCCAATTTAGGTAATGAATATTACGCGGTTATCCGCCGTGGCTGATGGACTTCGGCCTAAATATTCACACATAAGAGCCGAGGTCTGGGCCTATAGACCTTAAATGTACTGATGTACTGCAAGTTCGCAGTTAATTTCTAAGGAAATTAAAAAGCTATAATCAACGAAAATGGTAACGTAAGAACTCATCTAGGGAAAGAAAAAGTGAGGAAGTTGGCATGCAGACGGGGTGTGTAGATCAGAGGACTGCGATTTACCAGGGAAAGGAGTCCCCTTGAAGAAAAGTTGTCATCTAACTTGATCATGAAAACACAGAAGATACATATTTGCGATTGTGGATGACCTACTTGTTGCTTTGAGTAGTTTCCACCCAAAGATCAAATTCCCAATGGGAAAGGAGCAGCGCAACAAACTACCTTTCCTGGACGTCCTCATGAGTATACATGAAGATGGTTAAATAGGGCGATCGGATTTCTCATAAGGATACATGGAAATGTCAATACCTACACTTCCTTGGCTTTATGTCGATACAACGAAGACGAAACCCCGTTTACAATCTTTTCCAAAGAGCGAGAAACATCCGCTCTATTGAGAGACTGAATGCAGAAATTTCTTGCCTCAAAACAACCTTGCTTGGGAAGTGGATATCCGACACATTTCACCCAGAAGTACAGCAATACCTTACGGCCGAAATTGACGGAACAATCAGTTCCAAAAAAGCCCGTTGTCATATCCATACCATTTATGAATAACGACATTTTAAATGTCACGAACTGTACCTCTCCACGCGTGACGATCCGCGGTAACAGCAGATTTGGACAGCTCAACCTATTCCCTTCGCCAACGACGGAGACCGAATACCGAAGGTCCAAGAACCACCTCCATGTCTTGACGAACTGTGTCGAGCCAGGTTTTGAACTGACCCCCTCTTCGACGTCTCCAATGGGGCAACGGTGCCGGATCGAGGGCAGTAACACTGAGCTCCTGAAGTGGACGACGAAGAGCATGCCCGAACCATCTCAGTCGTCTTTCTTGGACGGTCCGAGTTATCCTCGCGATGTTGTCGCAACGAGCGCGGACTGTCTCATTTGAGACGAAGTCGGTGAACTTCACTCGAAGGATGGCCCTCAGGCAGTGGTGGTCTACATAGTTCGGGAAGTGTCCGACCTATGCAACCATTTGGACCACGTGGCCAACCTCAGCTTGTCCTGGTAGATCTCAGCCCACTGATTTGCGCCCCCCCCTCTGAATGCTAACTTCCCCAACTTTCCTTTCCAAAGATGAGTTCCTAAGTTATCACTTTCATTAATTAGTCTGGGTGCAGTAAACGATGACCTCGCTGTTTTGAATTGGTTTTTTTCTATGGCAATTCAAATCGTTGTATCTTTGTTGCTCGTTATCTGTGTTACACAGCGGCAGGTTGCGGCTGATAAGCCGTAGCGAAATTTGTTGGTTCCAATAAATTCTGCTGTGTATGTCCGTTTCAAATTCATACTGATGAAATACTGCTTCAAATATACAGGGTGTCCCAAAAAATGCATGCGCACCCTAAAAACTGATAGCTTGTCCAGCGTTTCTTCCAAAATCCTCTGCTCACCGTATTTCAAAGCGCCTGCCAACATAAAAGTTACGTCGCAAGATTGGTCTATGTTGCCAGCGAAGACGACCCGTAAAGTATAATACATCCTGTAGAGTAGAAGTGGTAGGCATTCCGGGACGATATAATGAAAAGGGAAGAGGTTCTTCAGAAAAAATCGAGTTGTACTCGTGAATTTTCGAATTGGTGACACCAACCCGTCGTCAGACGAAATGAAGAGAAAAGAGAGAGTGAGACAGTCACACTAGACTAGTAGACGCGACAGGGCAAACATTGACGGGCGGACCATTAGCGTGTGAGGAGGGATGGGGGTAGGGAGTCATGCTGGGTTCTGAGCCGGGATGGCAGGAAGGGGGAAGGGGTTGGTGTCACCAATTCGAAAATTCACGAGTACAACTCGATTTTTGCCGAAGAACCTCTTCCCTTTTTTATAATGCATACTTTCCAAGAAAGACTGTGTGGTGTCATGGGGCTACATTCAAATCAAATGCCCAACTAACCACCGCAACCATACTTACTGTGGAATGTGATGGCGAGACGCGGTGTGGTGTGAACTATCATTAAAAGGATTAATTGGGTTATCCTTTTTGATGCTGCTGTAACTGATCCCATTTACAATCTCTCGTGCAACGTATCATAGAGGCCCCTGAAGTTGACAAGTTATATTTTTAGCAAAAGGCGGCACTCCGCACTACCATCGTGGAGCAAGAATCCACCTTCATGCATTTTTCCCGAACGGTTAGACTGAACGAAGAGATGACACAGAATACTCTCCTCGTTAACTAGACCTCGCGTACATAAACTTTGTAGGAGAATAGTAAATGCATTAAGCCAATGCTACAAAACCGGCAATAGTCGCTTAATTGAGTGATCAGTGAGGAAGAACGCATTCAAATACGAAATCAAATGTTCCCTGGTGTTTGCGATTCTACTGATCAGTGTTACCAGTTGGGCCTATATAAAAACGGAGAGCAGTTCTAAAACAGGTCTAGATAAAACAATCGAACGGCGTCTGCAGGTTCTGCTACATTTTTAATAAGAAATGTATCCCACTTAACGCTGGTTTTGCAAATATTCATCGAGAGTGTACGTTTTGCGTCAGACGTACGGTACATGTCGTAAGTAGGCAACCTTTCGAACTTGCGGTAGAGGGCATCCACTGCATGTCATCATCCCGTTTCGATTGCTGCCGTCTGCTCCACTTATTCGTGATATTTTTCCACTTGACAATCAAACTGATATGCTAATTGGAACTGTCACGCGTATAATCTCGCAACCAATCAACATCGAGGACTCGTGATGCCCTTGCTCATACGCACTGCCCAATCAATGGACGAACGAATATTCGGAATTTTTCCCCAAGGGGATTCTTGCGCAAACAACGGCCGATCCATGCATTCAGTCCGTACGCCCCGAAAGATAAGGTCGACTTTTGAGATAGCAAAAAGTCTACACCTGCACCTTACATTGTGATCAAACCGGAAAATTGTCTCCACAGGTAGGCAGAGAAAGCGGATTGCCGTTCCCATAACTGACCAACAAAAGTGCATGCAGTACGAAAATCTAACTAATCTAGGTAAGTGTGGTAATTTATGACAGTTACAGCTTCACTTCATTGAAAACGCGTCTACGCCCGCCTACTGGTCTTCTAAAGACAAGTGCCTTTAATTATTTGTTTTGGGCGGTGTGTGTGTTTGGTCGGTAACTACGTCGGGCCAATATCGTGACTAGTACCAGTGTCCGTCGACAAGTGATTTGGGTCTTTCATCACCACCAAGTGGCACTTCTCTGACTCTTATCTGACTTTGTTTCTGATGATGGACTCGTGTGAGAATCCGAAAAGTAAGGCTAATAAAGGACTTGTTCCAGCGACTGTGCCTTGCCTGGCAATTCTAAGTAGGCAAGGACAACGTCGGCAGAATGACGATGTTAACTGCTGCGACGACCGCCACATTCGGGCACGTCTGTAACAGGCAGCCTAAATGCAGTCGCAAAAAAGGAGCGGTTCTTTCTTATCCTGGGCAGCTGGCATTTACAGTTCAAAAACGGGGCATTCCGGAAAATAGTGACTTCTGTGACGCGTTGATCCTCACTCGGGTTCGCAGGACGGAAGAAAATGTAAATGTAAAATGATCCTCCATCTGTTGGTTAAGCAAGAGGTCAAGTCCGAATACCTCTGGCTCTCCGACTTTTCCACAGGGCCTCCTTAAGAGGTATATTTCAGTCTGGAAGGATTTTGCTTAAGCTTAGTCGGTGAAAACTGCCAGCTTCCGTTCCGAAAGGTCAGGTTTGAGCATCGAGCGTTTACTGGCACTGATCGATGTCGTTTACAAGGTGTCAGGCGCTGATTTCCATCGTGTTAAAAGCCTCCTAAGTAGTTTGACGTCTGGAATGGCGATAACTTAAAGACCTTAAATGATGGAACACCACTTTATCCGGCGCTCGGGGGATAAAGGTCCCGGGAGTCAAGTCACACCCCAGCCTGTACCACCGCGACCCAAGCAACTCTTCAGGTGGACACTGTGTGGCTATTGCCCTCTCTGAATAGGCAAACCCCGCATGGGGACGAGCCAATAGCCGGATGAGTTACGTGAAACTGAATGGTCACTTTACAAACATCTTTGTCGTCTCCGTGTACACACCAACATCAGCAGCCGAACCCCGTGATAAAGGAACCTTCTGCCTGCAGCTTTGGGAATTCGTTTAAAGACACGAACGCCTTAATCTGCTGATTGTTTCCGGGGACTGGGATGGCCGGTCTGAACCTGGCGACTCTTCAAACAGTCACCTTATTGGTCACTTTGGGCTTGGCTCCTGATGAGATAAGGGTGACAGGATGCTGGATCCTGCCGATCGAAGTCTATTGCTTGTCACCAACACGTGCTTCCAGCATCGCCACAAACATCTGTTGACCCGGTTCTCAGACGACAGGCATATAGTCAATCACGTAGACTACATTCCGGTCGGTTGAAGGTTTCGCAGCTAGGTTCACGATGGCAGATCGATGCGTGGTGCCGAAACTGGTAACGCCTATGGGTTTGAAAATTCTCTCGTCTGCACACGCTCGAAAGTTCACCTCTCAGTTGCATCCAAAATGCACTTGAGAGACTCCATACAGAAATCCGGGCCCCTTTTACAACCAGAGTCGACAGAGAAGGCTGTGGCCAACGGTCTTAATTGGAGTCACCAGTCTCTGGGGCAGCTGGCCAAATTCTTGGATTCACCCAGCAGCGTTGTAGTGACTGAATCAGTAGACGAACCCTGCAGTTGTCTGCTCAGACGACTCGAGCCATATCCCGCAATGATGATTTATTCCGTCAAATACGGGAAATGACGGCAAAGTCGGCTAAGCATAATGGGCAGAAATAATGGGCTGTCGAGATCTGCCTGTTAGTCTAGCTGTCGGCTAACCGACGCACTCACGGCTAACGGACGATAAAATAACCTTCAATGAAGGTACGCTGTGAAATAAGCTGGCTTATGTTTGGTAAACAGGCAGTTGCGAATCAACAGCGGCAGTCAGAGAGAGACCGTTGACGCGAAAAATCCGCAATCAGACGACGTCACGGTGACATGGTAAGCATGTATAACTGTCAATTAGGTCATACTTAGTACCGATACCTTGAGTGATGTATGTCATAATAAGTAGTTTTATTCAAGTGGACTTTGAATGGTATCGTTATATGCAATTGCGTGCGTAATTTTCGCCGGCGTAAACGGCAAGGACCCAATCTCCACGGTAACTAATCCACTCTTTACTTTTACTAAATAGACAATCCGAGATAAGACTTGAAATGCATTTGCATTGGAGAACGTTAGGCATCTACAGCAGCTCAATGTGGAAATGTAACCTGCTACGAAACCGCCCACGGTAAACTGATTTTTGAAGACAAAACACAAAAGATCGAGGGCATAGCAAGATAGTCTGCGGGATACATAATAACTAAGACTCAAGGCATTCTAGACGGTGGGAAGCCAGATCTAGCTAGCTTCCAACCGCAATTGCGGTTGGTTCAAAATGGTTGGTTCAAAAATGATGGAAAATTTTTTTGTGAGAAGTTCCGTACGTTAGTTGAATAGCATGCAGTTTCAACAGGAAAATAGTGCCAAAAATGATTTGTAGGGCCTATTTAACAGGTCAAAACGTATGAAAGGACGGGTGTTATACTTACCAGGGCCCGACAACATTGCTTTAATTGTACCGCTCGTGAGGGCAAATTCACGTTTAATGTAGAATTCATGTTCATCAGAAGAAACTAGTTTAACGTACATGGCATCCGGGCCCTCCGCCCCACCATACGCGGTTTCGCCCCCATTTTCAGTCTTCGCAGTTGACATGCGTCCACACAAACCAGGAGGTCTCTCCGATTGGTTCTTCTAGAAGTTTAAACTACCACACTATCGCGCAGCAATTTAAAAGAACATGGCGTTGTGACGCAATAATAAAAAATTTAGCTTTACACACAGTTATTTGTTTTTTAGAGTTGAACTGCAAAGATATGTTTAAGCCGATTCGATGGACAATTTTAAATGCTTGATTGTTGGAGCTCCTTTCGTCGGAGGACGTGAAAGTTACCCACCTTACATAGCACAATTTCTACTCTACCTTTAATTCTGTCTAAATAGTGCTTTTTTGACGCTTATAAACAGAATTACTGCTAATATTTGGCCGAATATTTGCAGAATATTTCGAATTTTTATGAGCGTTTTTATATTTAATACTTTTGGCATTTTCGTTGTTCTTAAGATCGCAGCATTTTAATGGAAAAAACGGGATTTGGCGGGATGAAGAGCACTCTCCAAATTCAACATTTTTATTGTAATAGGCAGAAAAGGTAAAAACCTTACTGAAAAGGCGATTTGGTTTTTCTACTATAAATCAAATGCTACCACTGTTAATTAGCTTTTCCTTCTATTAGGACATTAAGTTGAGGCAAACTTGTCGCAATGCGCACTTAACAAGCGTTGGTTTAATGTTCTAGCAAAGCGTTTACTAGGCGTGACAGCATTTTTAATTTACTTGGATAGTACTATGAATTTGAATAAGCATCCACATCGTGTGTAAATTTCTCTGCTGTGTCTGTCTGTTTTCATGAATGCGCAAGTCTCCTAATAGATCCATGCGGTGAGTGAATGCGCGGACGCAGTGAGGACAGTTGAGGCGGATGCGGTTAGTGTACGTTGGTTCTCCAGGCACCGGCTCGTCAGTCTCTGTGTGGTGGATTTGCAAGTGACCGACCAGACCGATGTGTGAGGTGAATGTGCGATCCCAATGTGGACATTGATGAACCGAGTCGACATCGCTGGGTGTGGGTGTTTTGGGGATGTGTGAAGCTGATAAGACGTTGGACGTCGTCCAGTCTGGGGGCTGGGTAGTGCATGAAGACGTTGCGGTGGTGATTCTGACCGCTGCTGTCGCTGCAAGTTAGAGCAGGGCGAATGATGGCGGTGGGGCAGAGGCATTATGGTCGACGGTGACGGGGGTAATGGTCGACGAGGGGTTTGTGGCACGGACGACAGTGAGAGAAGAGGTACACGTTGTCTGGTTGATTGTGCAATGGGTCCGAAGATGTCAAACAAGACCAATTTGTGAGTTGTATGCGCGCTGGCGGCGTGGAAATTCTGGAAGTGGGGGAAGTTGGGCACTGAGGTGGCGATATACTTGCAACTCACGAACCTCCCGTTCAGTTTTGGCGGCGATGATCCAATCTGCTTCGCAAGTGGCAGCGCCAGTCTTCATTTCCATTTTCCAGGCCGGTATGCTTTGGGTGAGATCCTCTAAAGTCTTTGGGTCGATATGCATTCACCTAAGAGACTTCTTTAATGTGTCCATGCAGCGTCGTTTTGGCTCTCCGAGTAGGCGAGCACTGTTGGTGGCATCATAATAGAAGAGCTGTTTTGGTAGTCGTGTGTCTTCCATTCTCACGAGATGTGGCTGCCTTTGCCTCAACATGGTGTGAATGCTAAGAATGACGGTCCGTTCTAGGATTTCCATGTTGAGTATTCTCTCTTGCCATCCCAACTTTAATATTCTGCGAAGACAGCTGAAATGAGAATGGTTGAGCTTCTTGCGTGGCTGGAGCGGACGGTCCACTTCGTATAAAAGTGTTGTCAGGGCGACGGCCTTTTACATCTTTAGTCTGGTATTCAGTTGGAGACCATGACAATCCCACACGGAGTTCTGCCGCCGGCCGAAGGCTTGGCTGGCTTTTGAGATGTAGTGCGTAAACGGCGATGGTGTATTCTCAGTGCGCCAAAACTTCAGTCCATATCCCAAGTTGCAAGAGACGGGCGCCAGTTGGGTAGAAGATTTTACTCTGTACAGAAGGATAGTGGAAAGTTGGCAGCCGGACGAGGGTGCATCCGGCGCAGCGGAGGCGGCGTCCGCGAGAGCGACGAGCTGTGTGTCGCCGAAAGTTGCCGCTGCGAAAGTGTCATGAGGGATTGTTTACGCAATGGTCTAGACTATGTAACCAATCAGCGAAAGGAGTTTCGTTGATTGGCTCCGAACCCACGCGAGGGTAGTGACAAGCCTCGTATGGTGCAGGCAGAGAATCAAACAGATGCGTGGCGCAGACAGTGAATTGCGACAAGACTAATCGAAGCCGGGCAGACGTGCGTGCCATTGCAGGCTGTCGCTAGGGCGTAGGTGCCGGCGCTATCGAGAGGCGCGAGCTGCCATGATGGATGTCCACAACGGAGATCCGGTGGATCACGTAATCGTCGATTATCCTGTTGTTTGAAAGGCGGACTTTTGAGGTTTAAACTGTCCGCGATTTTGAGTTGGTGGCCGTTTGCAGTGATCCGGGGAGGAGTTAAGTGTGGCGAACTGGGTGACGGTCGATGCATTACCTCCGTTTTGTCCATGTTGATAGTCAAGCCGTAGTCGACGCACCCGACGGCAACGAGGCTCGTGCCCCTCCGCATGTCCATCTCGGTCATGGTGTTGAGCGCACAGTCGCCGGCGAAGAACAGATCGTGAACCATGGTCGTAGATAGCCGCGTTTGGGCTTGGATGTGCCTGTTGATGTGGAAATGCCAGTTAGTTCCGTAGGCGTATCCGTGGGCGCTCATCGAGGTAGGCGTCCATCAGCATGACAAAGAACACGATATTGAGAAGAGTAGGCGCGAACACGCAGTCCTGCTTCACTCCAATGGTCATCACAAATGCCCCGGAGATTGCGTCACTGTTCATGACGAGCGTCATCATCACGTCATGGAACCGACGTACCATGTACGCAAATCGTTCCGAACAGCCGAATTTCCGCATTATTTTCCACAGTCCCTCGCAATTTATCGTATATAAGGCCTTCGTCAAGTCCATGAAAGTGGTGTAGAGGTGAGCTCGCATCTCCTGGCACTTCTTTCGTAACTGGCGAGCGGAAAACACCATGTCAGTGGTATTGGTTTTCCATCGGGAGTCCTTGCATGAGGTGTCCGTTGAGGCGACTGTAGAATGCGGGGGAAAATCTTCCCGGCGCTGTTCAGTAGTCAGGTGCCTCTATGATTAGCGCAGGCTTACCGGTTGCTTTTCAGCTCCTAGAGGTGAACAAGGATTGCGTCATTGAAATCCTGCAGTGTCCCATAAGTTGGGAGCCACCGTGCTTGCAGATTTTAGCATGAATCGCATCCGATCCGGGCGCTTTCCCGCTGAAGCGCTGCTGGTTGTTTCGTGTAGAGAGGGTGGGAGTTCAAGATCGACGTTGGTTTCCACTGGACGCAGACGGACGATGACGGCGTCGTAGGTAGTAGAGGAACGGCTGAGGACGCCTCCGAAGTGCCCAGCCCATCGCTTCAGGATCGGCACCTTCTCCGCGAGTAGGGCCATTTCGCTGGCGCTGAGAAAAAAAGCATTTGCTTTGGTTGTGGGACCGTAGACAGCCCTGATCGCGACGAAAACGTTCTCCCACTCGTTGCGATTCGCGTATCCTTGGATCTCCTTGGCCTTGCAAGGTGTCCAAGCGTCCCGCATCCCCCGCAGCCGCTGTTACACAAGACGGCGACTAGGGTGGAAAGAAGCTTTTCTGTCATCGGTGGAGTTATTGACGAGGGCTTCGTGCAGACGGTTTATCTCGGTGACCAGGTCGCTGATAGCGGCGTCCTTGTCATCGAACCAGTCTTGGTGTTGGCGTCGTGCGTGACCGAGGACAGCCAGGGCGTCGACTGCACTGTGTCCCGCAGCTGTCTACATCTGTTCTCCACGAAGGCGTTCTCGTCAGTGGTGTCAGTAGCGGGGACTGGAAGTTTGGCTAGCCGTTTGGCTAGATCACTGATGAAATGGAGATCGTGAGCAGGCAGCGACAAGTTATCCGAGGGCTACTTCCCTTGGAGCCTCCTGTGAGGCTACAGGCGAATCCGCATCTCAGAGATGACGAGGCGATGGGCGGTTCACCTGTCGACACCCGGTATTGTCTTTGTTGCCAACAGGTACCTCTGGTCTCGCCTCTGGACGAAGACAAAGTCCAGCAGATGCCAATGTAGCGATCGGGAATGCATCCAGGTGGCTTTCTTTCGCATCTGAAGACAGAAGATGTTGATCAGTACGAAACGATGCTCTGCGCATGTTTGTAGGGGGAGCAGGCCATTGTCATTGGAGTTGTCGAGACCACAAGGACCCAGCACTCCTCTACAGGCAGCATGGTCTGCGCCGCCTTCGGCACAGTCGCCAGGAGGGCGTCCAGGTCCTTGTAGAATTTGGCCCTTGCGGCGTCAGGACTAGTCATCAGCGGAGCGTAGACGCTGATGAAGGCGGCGAATCCGCCTTCTCAAAGAGGCAGGCGGTGGCTCATTAAGCGATCGTTGGTACCCTGAGGCAGTCAGGGCAGCGGTCCCACGATATCTTTCCTGATGGCAAAGGCGACACCCGCGTCCGGTCGCTATGCCTTGGGGCGACCTCTCCAGAAAGGGGGTAGCCAGCACCCACCTCCTCCAGTCAGCCTTGTTCGGGGAATTGGGTCTCGTTGAATGGAGCGATGTCTACCTTGTAGGGCGTCAGTTCGCGAGCCACTTGCTCCGTCCTCCGATCCGGTCGGTTGCTTCTCAGACTGTCTAAAAGGGAACGAACATTCCAGGCTGCCGGCACGAGCAGACTCGTCCTACCAGTCCGGTGACTGGGGCGGCGGTAAGGGAGAGAGGAAAAGCAGGAGTGCTGATTTCTGTTTAGTTGTTTTTAGTGTTGCGTCCGTGAGCCGCGATCAGCGCGCAGAGGACGTAGTCTCCGCATTTGTTTGTTTAGGGCTCCTTTCCTAGCCCTGGTTCCCACGCGAGATTGAGCAGTCGCAGACATCCCAGACGGCTGCCGGACTCCTCTATGGACCACGACTTTGCTTAGTGGAAGAACGACCTGAGTTTGCCTGGGTCGCCAACGTGATCTCTGTCGGTCTCGCCGTAGGAATTTTGAAGGGGGAAGGGGTAGGAGAAGGGTAGAGAGACGAGAATCAGAGATTCTCGTCCCTCTCTTAGCTTAATGGCTGCTGAGACTCTAACGGTAAGCAGACAAATTCAACAGAATGATACTTGTCAATACGGTATTTAACTTACAACAACGATTAACAAAGCAAAGACATGCTAAGAGGACTTGATCTGGATGTCGACTGGGGAAGTTTTTTGAAATGGCATCAAAAGACTAATCTCAGACGGCACGATTGCCAGTTTAAAGGGATCTGTGTCGCACAAATCAACGTTCCTCCTTTTCCCGCAGATAGTCATTCGCCAATGAGATTCTTTGCCGACGTACGTTGTGAATTCCTCTCCCGTGAGTATGTTCAAGAGACATTAGGATAATCATCTGTTAAAAGACAGATAACTGAAATGACTATTAACATACTACTAACATGAATTCGATTGATCCTTTTGTGATCCAGGAACTATTAACACTAATCGTTCCCATGCCAATCACCGTTCCCACGCACTCGCATGACGAGGCGTGCTATGGTGTGGTCGGCACGTCTTGGTCATTGGGTCAAGGCAGCGAGGGAGAGGGGGGACATAAGCTGTGAGTAATGTTTGTACGTCGGGTACGCTGTGCACGCCCCACTGCCATCAGGAGTTTGGGTCGGCGTTGGCCACGGAATACAGAGCGCTTGTGTCAGAGACTTCTGACAGCATAGCACTGGATTGGCTAGCCGTATAGCCACTGCCTCGGCTGTAGCTAGCACCCGTTGACGTAGGCCTCTGGCGAAGCTTGTTGGTGTCCGATAGACAACACGAACGGCTTCTTTGGCATCGACTTGGCGATTCGTATCCACAAGATGTGCGTGGATAGAACTCGAGATCGATTTTTTTCACCTCTGCCTAGCCAGGCCGGTACGTGTTCACGTACTCTCTTTTCCAGGCATTTCGTTGTACGGCCAATGTATTCCGCTCCACAGTGGCAAGTGAATGAGTAAATACACATCGATGTGGCCTGCAACGGGAGTCGGTCTTTACCTCCCAAGCGTAGGAGGGGAGAGTTCGTGAAACATTCACGTAAATTCGCCGCGGGGAAAGCGCCAGTGATTGCTGTCTTCAGACGTCTTCTTATTAGGTCATTTGCTGCGTCTCCTTGAAAAAGAAGTCTTATAAATAAGTCTTTCTTTTCTGCAGTTGCCATGGTGGGCTTTACAGTGCGCTCCCTATATTTCGGAGGGTAAATCTTTCTGGATATCCGTTTTCGTGAAGTATACCCCGCAGCTGCTGGAGTTCTGACTGACTGCGGCAAGAGTGTGGTAAATGCAGTGAGGTTCTGTCTCTCTGCAAAGGAATTTAGGCTGATTTCGCTGTCCTACTTTCTTCAAAAGGGTTTTTGCGTCGTCTAGTAGGATGAGTGGTAATGATGTTGAAGTTGATGAAGTTGGTAGTTCGAACATAACTACTGTTCTTTGAGTGGTATTGCCAACGATAGTTGTATCTTTGTTGTGCTGGTAGTTGTAATAGTGGTAGCATCCGCAGTAGTAGTAGTAGTTGTTGTTGTTGTTGTAATAGTAGTGGCAGTAGAACCAATAGTAGTAACATGAGTATTAGTTGCGACAGTGGTGGTGATGGTGATGGTGGTGGTGGTGGTGGTGGTGGTGGTGGTGGTGGCAACTACTGCTGCTTCTGTTTTACTTACAAGAACCAGTAACTGCGTCCTATAAGTACTGCACTCCCCATGTCTCCACTACCTTCATCTGCGACTGTCCCTGGTAATGCGTTCGAGGTCAAATCCAAAACTTCGAATCAAAAGCTTCTTGTTCCAAAGATGGCGTCTTCTTCTTCTGAACCAATGAATTGTCTCATTGCTGAAAACAGATGAAAGTGTTCATTCACGTGCTAGCTAGTTTTTTTCCTCTCTACCTCTCGTGCTGTTCAATGCCTGTATGGCGACGACTACGGACTCCTCCGAATCGCAATTGAAATCTCATGAGAAACTGCCTTCCAAACCTCTTCATGGCTCATATGTGCGGCACTGGTGGAAATAAACGCAAGACTCTAACCCTTCATACGACAAGGATAGGTATACACAGCTGACAGAAATCGCCGTTTTCAGTCGTTCAGAAGCGACGCAGAACCGTGATCGTGATTACTTATCGGGCTTCTTTTTCAATAAACCCGCCTGGCTTTCCAAGGGACAGAACAAAGATTCGGCACGAAGCAATTAATTTTTCGTTCAACAACGAGACTGTGGTAGGTTGGAGATGTTTCGACCTCTTTGAGAACTACTTTACCCGAGAAGTCAGCATGCTTCGACCGAAGGATGGGCCTAGTCGAACAGGTCTGATATGAAAACCCTTCTCTGCCAGAACACAGCACAACTGGCTGAAGTGATTGTGCCTAGAGATTGGCTTGTCTAATCGGAGTAGAGCCAGTAAGCGATCTGCGTGCGGAAGGCTGACTTCGGCTGAGACTGGTTTCGAAGTTGCCAATACCTTCAAGCAGATAGTCTTTCATTGAAAGACAGTGCTGACAGCGTTTTCAGGGTGGCTTCTGCCAACAGCAATGCAGTAGTACTTTAGGAAAGCTGTGCCAAGCACGTTATCTCAGAAAACAATAGGCGGCTTCCGCAAAACTCATTTAATTACCCAGAAAACATCAGGGATATATAAGAAAATAAATGGATGAGAGGATATAAAAAGGGCAGATAGTAGACGTAGTGTGGAAAATCAAAGAGATCCAGTCACTCCCTGCCTCCCCCACCCCATTAAGGGAGAACAAGAACGAGAATGACGAAAACAATTCTCAAGGAAAGGGGATGAGAGTGGTAAGTGTGGCTTTTGCCAGGGAGCGGAGTTCCTCCAGTGCGCTATTCTTTTCCCCTCCTCTTTCTTCCCCAGGGGTCTTCTTGTGTGGAAGACGTTTGGCGAGCCAGGATCTTCCTTCCTGGGCGAGCGGACGCCACTCAGCGGAGCGCCAAGGAATCTTTACTTCGAGCAGCACCAGTACCAAGGCCGTGGCCCAGATGCGGCCACCTTCGCCACTGACTGTAACAAAATGGGCACGCGTAATGTAAGTCATCTCAATGGCGGAGTTCCACTTATAACCTATTTATATAACTCATGACTAATTGATCAGATGAAAAATGTTATCGAACAGAGATAAATTATTATTTAAATTACAAAATTATTTTCCGAACATACGTAACCGTTTGACTTGTACATGCGTCAGTGAATGAGACATCAAGAGTTTCAGGAAACACTTCTACTTTAGGGTAGAGTGATATCACACTAACAGCACAGGTACTAGCCAAAAGCCTAAACACGCGTGTTTCGCCGATGTTTTGCCGCTGCATGGCGCAGGTGCGAGGAGTTCGGTTCGTCAATGGGTCCCCCAGCATTTCCCGTCCTTTTTCTGGTAGGCACTCCAATTCAGAAATTGTCGCCTTTTTAATTGTCTCGGAAATTATCCACGAACTTGGAATAGATCCGTTTATTCAAGGTCTATAGACTAAGACCGAGGATTTTATGCATGAATATTTGGGCCGAAGTCCATCAGCCACAGTGGGTACCTGCGTAATATTCATTAACTGCCGACCGTCCTATCGATCCATTCCCACGCGCCATTTGCTCACCGATGTCGCACCACCTCTCAAGAGGATTAGAGTTCTACCCAGCCGGGCAGATGAGTCGGAATTCCGTCTGACAGGCGGACCTCTCGAGGACACGATATGATTGGTCTAGTTTTGGTCTGAACGTGGATGTTCCCGTGTGTTCAATTTCCACCTTATTTGCGCTGCTAACATAAGCCAATAGACACTCTTCTTTCGCTCTTGGTGTTGAATTCTGACTTGAAGATTCGATTTAGTACGAGCTGCTGGAAGGGCAACCATTGATTTATGCGACATATTCATGACAAATAGGGGATGCAGAGCTCGAAGTGTCTATTTCGGCTGAAAAATTACTGTCTGTCCTTCAACAACAACAACAACAACAACAACAACAACAACAACAACAAAAGCAGTAGACTTAGTTTGGAGTGTTCCAACTGAAAATGGAGCGGTACGTGATGTATTGGAGGCAGATGCAGTTGTTTCTAGCGTCACTAAGTTTTTTTTATGATCTCGATTCGAATTTGACTTTCGGCTCCTAGCTCAAACAGTGAGAGGGCATTTTTCGGGCTGACGCCAATGATGATTTGTGGAAGGCGCGCCTGTCAGTTGGTTGCCAGGGAGCACGAGCGATACGGTGGCATGGTTCTGCCGACGAAACCTTGTGACTTCGCTATGAATGCAACCGTTAATAAACTCCCTGAAACCTTCAAGATGGCTCATCTAGTGTACATCGGCTTCACAATACACCAGGAGTTTTCGTTCAAGTCCAGATAACACTAACCTAATCGAACAGATTTATACAGCAATGGGTGTGAATTCCTGTGACACAGTCAGTTACTTCCAGAAATTCGCCACCTTCGTCGTTCGATCAATAGACTAGTCAAGGGTGATATCAAATGGACCTGGCCGTTAGAATGTCAACAGGCCTTTGATGAAGTGAAGACAATGTTGTGCTCTAACTTGTTCCTCACATACTTCAACCCTAATCTGAAGCTCGTTGTTACAGAGACCACAGTCCCCGTCGAGGAAGTCTGAAACGCAACACAACGAGCTCCACAGTTGGGGCAAGTCACTATGTGCCATCGCACTCAGTGTCTCGCAAAACTTCTGGAGAACTACGGCATTTTCAAGAATTACAGCATCTTTTCTCCACCACTAAGGACTGTGACCTATCCTACAAACGTACCGCTGTTCCACAGAAATTGCAGGCAACTGTTGTAAGGCAGTTTCACACTGGACAGCCGGACATTTACCACAAGAATGCTCTCGCTTGTACTAATACGTACATGTCTCACATGGACCAACTACTGAACCAGCCGGCTCGCTCATGTCCTGAATGCCCCCTCGCATCAAAGGCGCCAACAAAAACCACATCCGGGACGTGGCCTGTTTCACAACTCCCGTAGCGCAATGCCACAGTGATTACGCTGGACCGACAAAATGGCCAGAACTTCCGGATCTTCCTCCACGCATACCACAAATGATCGAACATCTTCCTCATGGAACACGCGACAGCCAGAGCCATAATCAACACTTCGACGACCGCTTAGCAGATTTTACCATCTCAGAATTTTGATGACCGATCATGGAGGGCCGTAAGCCACCTTCCCCCAATTCCACAAGGAGGCTAAAAGCGCTTGCCTTCGCCACCATATAAAACTCAGTCCAGAGTACGGGTTGAGCGAACTGCCGACACGTTCAAGGGAGCTGTCCAGAAGTCAAACGGTGAGTGGACTACGGATGATGTCCTCAGAATATTACTACTGAAGTTGGAAGCTTGGACGTGTCCACAGAAAGTGTACTAAAGTCGTCAACGAGATTCTGGCCAGATCAGGCCTTTGATTGTGCCACGCCAATCAGCTGGGGCTGCGGGATATTTTTTACCGTTCAGAATTGTAGAAGAAAAATCCTTGCTACTTTAGTGTTTCCAGTAGGCAATTTTGACAGCCCACACTTTACCCTCCTAAATGTTGTGGGGTGCGCAGCGGGAGGTGTATTGTGCACCCGCAGCTAAAACTCATGAAGCATGGTTTCGACGTTTAACTTCCCCGACTAATTCAATGTCTAATCAAAAACGTTGCACCATTCAGATAGTACAAATAACAAACACTGTTACTATAGGCACATTCGAACTATCTAAGTGCTCAGCACTTGGGTTGATGTCTGAAGCGTTCAATAATCGATTACAGTTTATCCCGTAGGTGGCGCTTCGGGTGAAAACGTACGACTTGGCGGAATGGTGGCCGTGGGGGCTTCCAGAGATCTTTGATTCAAGGAGCATTTTATGCATGAGCAAGCCGGCTGGCCCAGTTGTTGGTCCATGTGGGACAAGTACGTATTAGTGCGAGCGAGAGCATTCTTGTGGTTGATGCTCGGCTGTCCAGTATGAAACTGCCTTACAACACGTGGCTGCAGTTACTATGGAACAATTACAGGTTTGTTGAACAGTTTACACTCCTTTCAGGAAGGAGAGAGAATGTTGTCGTTGGTGGAAGTGCCGTAGTCCTCTAGAAGTATTGTGGACCATTGAGTGCGATGGTAATTGGTGGCTTGTCTCGACAGTAGATCCTTTTGCTGGAGGAGGCGAGCAGGCGAGTTCCAGGAAGCAGTTCAGAAGGCGAAGATGTGATCACTGGAACAAGAAATTTATTGGACTGGCGTTTCGGACTCTCACTCGAACCCATCATCAGAGACAGTCGCAGATAAGAATAATGGTGGCACCAGCAGTGCAGTATTTATAACACGTGGCCGCCGTAGGACCATATTTGCACTGTGATTAACAGTTCTCACAATCATCGCTGGGGGTCGTAATTGATGCGATGATGGCTTGTCAGTCAGCGTCCGAGTTCTTAATTGCCGCAATATAGTCATCCGTGTTGGATGCTGATGTGACGATCGCTCGGCAAATTGGTTGACTGTCTCTGGAATTGTTATTTCCCCACGCCCTCCCCATGTGACTAATTTCCTGCCCAGGGAAAATCTCAGCACAGAATACGGTAACGGGAGGTCATTGCGCCTGTTGATGGATTGCGGGCCTGAGAACCATGACTCGAGCAGCCAGCGGCTCACGCGATTGTCACCCCTTGCAAGGATTTTGACCTCTTGATACTTAAAAACATGGCCGGGTTCCGTCGAATGAGCCGTCACCTGACCGGTATCATCTCCCCGCCTCACTGTTGCTGAGTCCTCGGCAGTTCATGCCCAGAGTAATCTCCCAGTTTCTCCGACGTAGTTGCTTTTTCCGCAACTGCACTGGATCCGGTAAACGACTCCAGACGTTTCCTGCTGTTGCGGTGCGTCTTTCGGCCTCATGACTTGGCGTCTGATGGATGCTTCCGGCCTGTGTGTAACCCCAAATCCAAGTGGAATGAGAAGACGACTGACGGCTTCCGAGACGTTCTTCACACATGGAAGAGCCCGCCAACATTTGGGGACGGTTGGATTTGGTCTCTGGTGTAGTTTTTGTATGCACTGGTTGACAAAGTTGCTTGGGTAGTCATTGGCACTCATTACCCGTCGAAGATAATGTAATTTAAGAATATTGTCTTCCATTTCACTACAGTGAGTCTCAACGAGCCGGTATAGCGCCCTTACACATACGCCCCTGACAATCGGGTGATAACTGTGGAAGTTCAGTATTTGCGTCGTATTGCTCGCTTTCCTGAACACTGTGGTTTTTAGGCCACCGCAATCTTTGCGACAGACGAGGACATCGAGGAAGGCCTGCTGCTAGTTATCTTCTCCGGCAGTGAGATGTTTTTTGAATGTCAGCACCTGATTGCAGAAACTCACTACTTATTTGGATATCTCGAAGGCTTTGTTGCTTAGAAAGTACGGAAGCCATATAGTCGGACAACTGATCGAAAATATAAGAGGATTGCAGGCCATCTTGTCAGCTCATTAAGATAGACGACTAAGTCCAAAAAAGCCTCATATTCCAAATGTGATTTAGGCTCATCGGGACGGCAATACTGATTAACGTACGGCATTATCACACGGAATTTCACTCTAGTCAGTAACATGACTACTGAATGCGCATATTCACTGTCATACGTGCAGATCCCAGTTATTAGAAAAGGATTAATTATTTGTCATGCATCTTCTCCATTTATATTCGAGGCCTTGCTACTTAAGTTTTTCCAGTAAACTCCTTCGACGACCTATACTTAACCCTCCCAATTCTTATTGCGTACACGCTGGTGGGGGTATTTATGAGCACCGAGTTCCACAATATCATTTTTCTCCGTTCTTAAGTTCAACTTTTTTGACTAGTTTACGTCTAGTTGCAAAGTTCTTATCGTGCGGATAGGATGTATAACAAGGAATGCTACTAACGGGGCATGCATTTGAATTAAATAAGTCCGCGGTACTTAGGGTGTTGCCTTCTGTGTTTACTAGTCAACTTTAGCTAGTTCCACCTAGCGCAAATTCATAAGAATTCCTTGAGATATAAACGCACACTTTGGTGGAATTGTGGCTGTGAGATCGCTTGGAGAGCAGTTGAGGAGCCGAGATAGTCTGGCACTGAGAGGCCAGCATCCAACAAATTCCTGTAGGTCTGCGATGGTCGCAATGATATCCTCCTCCTCCGCTGCTGCAGCCTGGGGAGGAGAAGAGTCTCGCCGACACTCCGCAGAAGGCTTGGGACTGGTAGACACCGCCTCCACATCGAACGAAAAGCAGGCTTTCGTTCTTGCCTCTAGGCAGTGCATCCACCGTATCCGATTCAGAGTCAGTGGGCTATAGCCAGTGGCTACACAGAGCGATGGAAAGAAAAAGGATCGGCGTCAGTAGTAGTAGTAGTAGTAGTAGTAGTAGTGGTAGTGGTAGTAGTAGTGGTAGTATTAGTAGTAGTAGTAGTAGTAGTAGTAGTAGTAGTAGTAGTAGTAGTAATAGTAGTAGTAGTAGTAGTAGTAGTAGTAGTAGTAGTAGTAGTAGTAGTAGTAGTAGTAGTAGTAGTAGTAGTAGTAGTAGTAGTAGTAGTAGTAGTAGTAGTAGTAGTAATGATAGTAAAAGCGAAAGTCAGATCGTTTCGGTGCAAAATGGTTAACAGACTGCAACAAACATGTTCAGAATGAGGACAGTTAGATTGTCAATCTCCTCTGTTCTCTGAGCAAATATACAATATAGGCAGCTCGCTAAGAGTCCAACAAGCAAGCAGTAAGGATCAAACGCCTACTTGACGTGCTTATTTAACTCACTTCATAAGGCCTATGACGTACTGATGATCGGTAATGACCGTGAAACAGCTGTCTGCGTCTGGCACGCTGCACTCTTAGCGACCTGCCTATGTATTATATGTGGTATGTGTCCTCTGACACAGCGTTCGTTGTCGCCAGTAGCAAGCTGGCGGGCGGACGGACAGAATGGGATCGAGAGAGATCCTAACCACAACAGTGAGGGTCAAACGCCCACTTGACATGCATATATGTGTGTATATGTATGGATTGCCTAAAGTTCACAAGATGGATGTCCCACTGCGACCGATAGTACCATTAATCGGGTAGCAAACTGCGAAATTTCCAAGTGGTTATTCCACAAACTTACGAGAAATTACGAAACTTCAATTGAGAACTCCACAGAGTTTCTAGAGAAATTGAAAGGAATCACAATTTCTACTGATGAAATAATGGTCTCCTTCGATGTCGTGTCCCTCTTCACATCGATACCTCTAGATGTAGCAAAACAATGCACAGAAGAACTATTGATGTCCTATGATATAGACGTTCCCGCAACTGCCGTGCTCGAACTCATAGACCTATGCTGGGAAACCAACTTCTCATTCGCCAAATGAAAGGAGCCCCTTTTGGGTCACCCATTTCTGGTTTTCTCACCGAAGTCACAATGCAGAAACTAGAGACCACAGCTCTTCCGTCAATAACCCGTAAATTGTGACTGCGATATGTGGATGATACATTTGTTGTCATTAGAAAGAACCAATTGGAAGCGCTCCACAACAGTGCAAACTCAACAATTCCGGGGATTACATCCACACTCGAAAAGGAAGTCAACAGTAAACTCCCTTTCCTGGATGTTCTCGTACAGGGCAGAAGCCCAACAGGCGGCCGCAGTGAGAAATCCTCTCTAGGTGGGTCGGGTACAACGGGATGGCGGTTTTGAGGGGAAGAACGGGCGGGGTAAACGGCAAAGGACACTTGATTGACAACTGGAGACCGAAAAATGTTGAAAATCGAAGAAAAATAAATATTTGTTTTAATGAAGTCAAAAATGGGGGGAGGATGGCGCGCAAATAGGGAAAACCGTAGGCAATGACCAATCGAAGGAGGGCTGGCCGGGGACGTGATGTGATTGGCGGCCGGGGCGAGTAAACCTGAACCGCCAAGCGGCTAACCAATGGGATCGTTGGCGCCACACTTGAAAGTGGTGTGCGTTAGATGGACACGAAGTATACGATACGCAAAGGGGACGCGGGCGGACAGCGGTGTACTGCGGTTGGGTAGGAGTATTTGAATAAACCGCTTATGACAATTGCGTCACTTCGCAGCCCTTACTGACCCCCTCCTCAACCCCTCCCTATTTGTTATGTCGGTGGTCTCCACGGCATGCACCGTTTACTACGCATAACGTGAACAATGTTTGAGATACCTGGACGTACTCCAACACCACCGCACCAACCTACAGCAAGTCGGCAAACTCCCGACCTTGGCGGTCGCTATTTTACGGGATTTGTAAGTATCCATGGTGAGAGCAGTTTGTAGGCCTACGTAACCCTTTTAAGTTTAAATTTATCCGCCGTAACCCAAATTGGGGGACTAGGCGTGGAAGTACAGATAGACGAGACGCTTATAAGTCGCCGCAAATATGACAGGGGACGACCGCGTAGGCAGTTGTGGTTCGTAGGTATGTACGATACACGCAGGCGGAAAGCCCTATTTGAGCAGATTAACAACCGCAGCTGGGAGGCCCTGAGGCCCGTCATAAGGAAGTGGGTGGCTGCTGGTAGTGTTATCGTAACCGATGAGTGGAATGGTTACACCCGCCTATCGTCCGACGGTTGTAGGCACTGCACTGTCAACCGGCGTAGAAGCTTCGTGAATCCCACAACGGGACGGCATGCGAAAGCCATAGAGGCCAACTGGAGCAGATTAAGGGGGAACCCTAATAGCAAGCGAGCTCGCCGCGAGCCGGTGTACTTGGGGGGGGGGGGGGTAGTCGGTCTGTAGCCTGCTCGCGTTTTGGATTGGTTCCCGGGTCGGCTGCGCCGGCGTCGCGAAGGGCGCAAGCGGCCGCGCATAGTTGCACTTGATTATCGATTGGCTTGGTGCCCGATAGTCCTCTGCCTCTTGCAGGTGCCACTTTTTGCTCTCTCACGCTGCACTGCACACGCCGTGTCTCGCTCTACGCTGACATTGCCTACCCTAACTGTCTTTGTCATTGTGTTCCCTTGTGTCTACTTTTACGCACAGTTATGTTTACTCCTGTTAGTAGGCATAACATACGGCGTCAAGCCTACCTACTGGGAATGCAGCCGTTACCTACTGGCGATCGGAAAGCTGTCGAATGAGGAGAGCCAACCATGGACGATTGGAGAAGCTAACCAACGAAGGCACAGACGGAAGACTGGAAGGTAAGACTCGGTACTTCGTCCACTTGCTCACCATGCCTGCCTACAGTGCCTGTGGCCGTTACCGGTCGGTAAAACAGGGAGCTGTCGATTGAGGAGAGCCAACCATCGACGATTGGAGAAGCTAACCAGCGAACGCGCAGCCGGAAGACTGGAAGGTAAGACTCAGTACTTCGTCCACTTACTCACCATGCCTACCTGCAGTGCCTGTGGCCGTTACCGGCCGGTCAAAGAGGGAGCTGTCGATTGAGGAGAGCCAACCATCGGCGATTTGAGAAACTAACCGACGAAGGCGCAGAGGGAAGACTGGAAGGTAAGACTCTGTACTTCGTCCACTTACTCTCCATGCCTACCTGCAGTGCCTGTGGCTGTTACCGGCCGGTCGAACAGGGAGCTGCCGATTGAGGAGAGCCAACCATCGACGACTGGAGATGCTAACCAACGAAG